>CAUYLG010002792.1:59-115706 GCA_963573385.1 Cacajao melanocephalus
ATTTCTCCTAATGCTATCCCTCTCCAATCCTCCCAGCCCCTGTTATTCCTCCCCTAGCCCCTCACCTCCCAGAACCCAGTATATGATGTTAGCCTACCTGTGTCCATGTGTTATAATTTTTCAATAACCACATACGAGTAAGAACATGTGGTATTTGCTTTTCTATTCTTGTGTCAGTTTCCTGAGAATGATGGGTTCCAGTTTCATCCATATTTCTGCAAAGGACATGAACTCATCCTTTTTTATGGCTGTGTAGTATTCCATGATGTATATGTGCCACATTTTCTTTATCCAGTCTATCATTGATGGGCATTTGGGTTGGTTCCAAGTCTTTGCTATTGTGAACAGTGCCACAATAAACACTCGTGTGCATGTACCTTTATAGTGAAATGTTTTATAATCCTTTGGGTATATACCCAGTAATAGGATTGCTGGGCCAAAAGGTATTTCTGGTTCCAGATCCTTGAGGAATCACCACACTGTCTTCCACAATGGTTGAACTAATTTACACTTCCACCAACAGTGTAAAAATGTTCCTATTTCTCCACATCCTCTCCAGCATCTTTGTCTCCTGATTTTTTAATGATCGCCATTCTAACTGGCATGAGATGTATCTCAATGTGGTTTTGATTTGCATTTCTCTAATGACCAGTGATGATGAGCTTTTTTTCATATGTTTGTTGGCTGCCTAAATGTCTTCTTTTGAGAAGTGTCTGTTAATATCCTTCACTCACCTTTTGATGGGGTTGTTTGTTTTTTCCTTGCAAATTTGTTTAAGTTCTTTATAGATTCTGGTTATTAGCCCTTTATCAGATGGATAGATTGTAAACATTTTTTCCCATTCTGTTTGTTGCCAGTTCACATTTTTTCCCATTCTGTTGGTTGCCGTCTCACTCTAATGATAATTTCTTTTGCTGTGCATAAGCTCTTTTATATATATATATGTGTATATATATGTATGTATATATAATATATATGATATGTACAAGAATTATCTTATAATTATATATATTATCCTATATATCATATATAAGTATTACATATAATAATCTCAAAGGAAGTATAAAAAAAAGAATAGTCTCTCATCCCTCTTTATTTTTTGAAATTCTGAACTTAAATGTATCTCTTCTGCTATCATCTTTTCAGTAAAGGCCTTCCCTATCCCCATTCTGATATAATTCATTCCATCATTAGCATGTATTTTTCAATTATCTTATGGCATATATACACATATAAATGTACATATAGACATCCTTATTTTAAAACTTATAATGGGACTGGTTTTAATCTTACACAATAAGATCATAACCTGTTTAAGGACAGGAAATACAGCCTCTTCTTTTTAAGCCTCATGGTGGCTATCTAGCATTGTGTATTGAGCAAGGAGTCCTGTAGGTAATGAGTGCTCACTAAGTCACTAAGTATTTTATGATTTAAATTGAAATGAATAGTCAGTGTATTATTCTGGATTCTCCAGAGAAACAAAACTAGTAGAATACATAATTATGTGTGTGTCTGTCTGTCTGTTTAATATGTGTATATATATAATTTATGTGTGTACATATATAATATATATTACCTATAATTTCTTATAAAGAATTGACTGATATAATTATAAAATTGAGATGTTCCATGCCCTGCTATCTACAAGCTGGACACCCAAGAAAGCTTGTGGCATAGTTCTGAGAACCAGTTGAGAGCAGGAGAAGACTCATGACCCAGCTCAAGCATTCAGGTAAAGAGAGCAAATTTCCCCTTTCATCTTTGTGTTCTGATCAGGCTCTCAATGGATTGGAAGATGCTTACCCCTAGTGGGGAGCAATCTGCTTACTGAGTCCCCTAATTCAAATGCAAATCTTATCTAAAAACACTCTTCAGACACACATGCAGAAATGATGTTTAATCCAAGCACCTCATGTCTCAGTCAAGTTGACACATAAAATTATCCAACACATCCAAGATACACGTGGAACACACTTTCTATCCATTTGTTCTTTCATTAAAAAATAATTTTTTTTCTAAGAAAATACTTGTGGTTTTAGTAGTAGAATTAACTAAACTACCCAGTGGTTACTGTTGTATGAGCAATTGTTTTCAGGTGGAAGAAAATGGTTTAAGATTTTACAACTTCTAATAGAATTAAACGCATCAAAATGCTGGTTTGAGGACTTGCCTGATTTCTATCAGCAGCAGTGATATTCATGCAAAATTTTCTTTGAAAATGAGCTTCTAAGGACTTTTAAAATGCTTTGGGGTACACATTTTCCTGAATTCATCCTATAAAATATGTGTCATGTATCTATATGCACATGACTGAGCTAAACTTGTTTTTAAAAGATCCTAAATGCAAAGATAGGCAGCCTGCTCTACCCAAGAGGAATTTTGCTGGCACTTTGTCTTTATCAACCATAAATATGCTCATTCTTTCCTCTTTCTCCCTTATTGCAGTTCCCTTTCTGCCTTTTTTTCTTTCTGTGTCTCCTTGATAACTTGCCTTCTTTTCCTCCTATGTATTTTATTTTATTACCATTTTTTTTTTGAGATAGGGCCTTTCTCTGTTGTCCAGGCTGTAGTGCAGTGGCATGATCATAGCTCACTGCAGCCTTGAAATCCTGGGGTCAAGAGATCCTCCTGCCATGGCCTCACAAAGTGCTGAGATTATGGGGGTAAGTCATGGTGCTGGACCTTTATTTTATTCCTGACTTACCTGCTGGAGATGTGTTAAAATATTTCACCAAATTTACCTCAGTTGTGAAGCCTCTGAGAATACCAGAGAGATCACTGGAACCAAATAGCCTAGAAGTTGACTTTAATACATGCAAGACAGTAAATCCATGACAGCAGGGTTCACACCTACCCTACTTACTATCCTAGCTTCAGTATCTTGTTCAGTGCATTGAAATAATAGACACATTTGCTGAATAATGACTCAACAAGAATGCTAATACATGAAAAAGGCCTTTCTATTCTATCTAGAATAGTGAAGCCTTCTTGCCCTGGCTGTTCTCCTATGCCTGGCAAACACTTTTCTGTCTAAGCTTCCATGAACTGTCTGCCCAGTAAACTTGTGCTAGTCCCATCACCTGGGCATATTTATGGTTAAAGGTTCATGCTTCTAGAGAACACTTTGCCTTCCACCTCTTTCCTTGACTTGCTCTTATTAATCCATCATGTCCTAGTTTAGACAGTCAATTTTGATGAAACTTAAATCTAGGGTGGTGGCCAGATCTCAGATACTACTGTGTTTTTCCTCTCTCAGTGCTTATCACGCTGACTTTGTTTTTAATCGTATAAGAATATTTAAAATAAGATCTACCCATTTTACAAAAATAGAAGTGCATGATACAGGCTTGTTAACGTCAGGCACGATGTTGTAGGTTAGATGTTCAGAACTTATTCATTGGCATAACTGAAACTTTATACCCATTGAGCAGAAGCTCCTGCTCCTGCAGGCAGTGCCAGCTACCATTGTACTCTCTGCTTTTATGAGTCTATTTCTGATAGCTCATATTAGTAGAGTTGTGCAATAGTTGTCCTTCTGTGCTGGCTTATTTCACTTACCATAATGTCCTCTGAGTTTCCTCATATTGTTTCAGATAGTAGAATTTCTTCTTTTTAAAAGCTGAATAAGATTCCATTGTATCTATATATCCCGTTTTCTTTCTTCATTCATTAATTGATGAACATTTGGGTTGTTTCTATATCTTGGCTATTGTGAAGAATGCTTCGAAGAACATGGCATGTACTATCTCTTTGAATTTCTGATTCTAGTTCTTCTGGATATATAACCAAAGTTAGAATTGCCAGATCATATGGTAGTTCTATTTTCTTTTTAAGAACTTTCATAGTGTTCTTCACAGGGGCTGTACCATTTTACATTCCCATCAACAGTGTACAAGGATCCCAAATATTGGTGAGGGTGTGTAGAAATTGGAATCCTTGTACACTGTTGATGGGAATGTAAAATGGTACAGCCCCTGTGAAGAACAGTAAGAAAATTCTTAAAAAGAAAATAGAACTTTTAAAATGTTATATATATGTATATATAATTATATATACATATATATATAATTTTAAATATATATAAAATAAGTATTGTTGAGGATGTGTAGAAACACATTGTAAATGAGCAGGAAAGGAGGGTAAGCTGAAGAACCTAAAGGCCCTGGAACCTAGTCTAGGAGTTGTTTTGTGGATTTTCTAATCTGGAACATACAGTGAAGGGAAGGAACTGTTTAAATGTGCCAGTTCAAACAGCATAGATGTGCTGTTCTCAGTTTCCCACAAAATGCTCTTTAACATGGAGAAAAAAATCATAATTTTCCTAACTAATTCTGACTGTAAACCATTGTCAATCTTGGATAAATTTCCATTAATTTAACATTAATTTAATTGAGAACTAGTTGGCAACTGACAGGTACTTTCTCACCTGGAATAGACCAAAACCTTAAGGTCTGTAGGAAAGTAGTCCTAAGCCTAACTGCCTTATTATTATTATTAAGTGTCATATGAGATTTGAATTAAAAGCCAGTGTGGAGAACTGCTGGCATAGGTGATATAATTTAATCTTATTTTAGGATATGGGCTTGAGATTGTCTCCCAAAATGCAGAGAAAAAAATCAAATAAATAACAGAAAGCAAAAGCAGACTATAGATATGAAAAAATAGAAAAGAAATGCAAGCTACCAATTATAGTTATTTTCTCAAGAGAGGACAGGGCAATTAGAACAGAAGTAATAGAACAGAAGAAATCCCCCTTGAAAAGACATGCCATGTTTCAAGTGAAGTGAATTTAAAGAGAGACACCTGGGCACATTCTTGAAATACCTAGGAATTTCAAAAACATAAAAAAAATTATGGTAGAAAACAAAACATTTAAAAAAACGAAGGAAAAGACATAAAGTTATAAACCCGGGCTAGCTTCAGGTTTTTATGATAGAAGAAAATGTAAACATGGCCAAGAATTTTGTGAAAGACAGTGCGTTGTTATCTGCACCCAGTCAACATATTGTCCTCAGGTGGAAGAAAAGGTAAAAAAAAAAATTATTTAAAATCTTATGTAGAAAAATTATCTGGACAACCTGCTGAAAAACTGTAAAACATATTCCCCATCTGACTAGTTTTTAGGAGTCATTAGATTTTCATCTCACAATCTCACAGCATTACCAAAAGTATCTTAAGTAAATTACACTATATGTGTGTCTCTATAATTTACTTTATGTATATGTATGTTAACAGTACAATAAAAATGTACATAAATATTTCAAGGTAATGCATGAAACAAAAAGGAAAGTATTCATAACACTGGATCTTTAAACATCTGTTTACAACAGAAATCATCATAAGCAAAATGTTTTAGAAACCAACAAAATAGGAATGTATGTATTATACTCACGACATGTATATATTATACTCTCTCTGTGTATGTGTATGTATATACATACATATATACACATGTATAAGCACAATACACACACATCCATCCATCCAAATTATAATGATGTAAGCAATATGAAACGTGTAAACTTGATGTGGGAAAATGACATAAAGAGGAATTACAAACCAAAAAGTAAGTATATTGATAAATATTTGTTGAGTAAATGTTTAAACCCCAAACTTAAATGTATACATATATATATTTAACTCACAATAAACAATTTAACTAGTAATAAACAAAGGCAAATTAAATAAATGACCTAATGCAAATTTTCACCTATTAAATTATCAAAGATTCAAACAAACATCCACATGATATTTCTTATGTTGGTAACTGTGAATAGATGAACACCTTCACAGTACCACAGTTACTACTGCTGAATGTAAATAACACGGTCAAACTGGCAATATGCATTAAAAAACTTTAAAATATTTCTTTCTTTGACTCAATACTTCCCCTTCTTGACTCTGTCCTTAGAAAAGCATCAGGATACTGACCAAAATGCATGAAAAAAAGGTGTCTACTTCAGTGTTCTTTGTAGTAGAAAAAAATTTAGAAATAACTAAAATGTTTAGCTATTGGTTAGGAGAAAATATTTCTGCTACAACCATAAAAACATTTAAAAACAATTTTTCATGATGTGATGAATAGTTTATTATATAATTATAACTAAATCACTGAATGTGAAATTATTAGTATAATTGGAGTTTTGTAAAGGAAAATAAATTATGTTTTTAAAAGATTGGAAAAATTAATCAAACAGTGCTATTATTCTCTAAATAGTGAGATATTAGGTGATTTATATGTTATTTATGTATATGTATTTATATGTATATATTTATATATATGCCTTTATATGTAAAATTCTAAATATATGGTTAAAAATTATAAAATAGCAGAGAAATATTATTTAGTAAACAATGTGCTGATAAATAGTAATTTAGAAGCAATTCAGATTAGATCCTTATCTTACCTCAAACACAAGCATAAATTTCTTTATTGCTTTAGTACAGTATTTTCTATGTTTATCTGAATGCCAAGACTGCAACCTTTTGTAGCTTAATTATTTTGCATTTCAATTGCTGCAATCTCTACAATGTTTTAGGAAAAAAATAACAGAATGGCTAGTTTAATCTATTATACAAATCTAAGTACAAATTTATAGAAAAATCAAGTCTTTCATTTATATTTGGATCTTTAATTTTCTCATGAAAAAAGGAACTAGGATAAGGCATAGGTTCTTAGCCTTTTGCTGTAATGACATTACAAATCAATTTGAGAGAATATGTGCTAGTCTTTTACTGTTGGGAATATACAACAATTGCATTACCTTAGAACACTGCTCTTTGCAGAATGCATGCTCATTGGAGAGTTAAGTAGTGTTAAATTGACATCTTAATGAAAATTGTATATTAATACTGCTCTTGTTCCTAAATAGTCATTTAATTCTAATGAATCAAGGAATTCAATTTTTTTCTAAATAAAAATCACTGTCTTGGAAAGTATGATGCTGCAACTGAGCATTTGTTATATTTCTGATATTCAGAGCTACTATTGAAAAGGAAACATATTCGTTTTGAGGACTATATGGTTTGGAAATTTTGCTTACAGTACCATACAAGAAATCAAATAGTATTTTTAGTGGATTCTTAAGGGCAGCATCAAGCCAGATTTCATGTTACAATTGCATAAAAATACAATAATCAGTGTATACGTTTTGCATGTCTCTAATGTATATTTACATGTCCTTTTTAGTTAATAAGAGGATTCATTCTTCATATGTCATTTAAACCTCATGAAAAGTCTATGAATTAGCACAGCTTTAAAACACTGACAAAAAAAAGTAGTTCAGATATACACTTCAGAGAGGAAAATCTGGATGTATGCTGGTTATTTCAGAGGACAATTACCAGGATGTTTTATAGCAGGGGTCCCCAAACGTCAGGCTCAGGCTGGTACCTGTCTGTGGCCTGTTGGGAGCTGGGCTGCACAGCAGGAGATGAGTGGCAGTGGTGAGAAAGCATTACCACCTGAGCTCACCTCCTGCAGATCAGCAGGGTCATTAAATCCTCAAAGGAATGTGAACCCTATCCTGAACTTCACATGCAGGGGATCTAGGTTTCATTCTCCTTGTGAGAATCTGATACCTGGTGATCTGAAGTGTAACAGTTTCAGCTCAAAACCTCCATGGAAAAATTGTCTTCTATGAAACTGGTCCCTGGTGCCCAAAAGTTTGGAGACCATTGCTTTAGAAGACAAAGTGTCAGAGAACAATGACCAGGATGGTGAGCAGACTTATGAGGAATGGTTGAAGCCTGTGTCCAATAAATTCTTGCTAAACTGGATTAAATGGAATAGTGTAATGTTTAAATAAAAAAAAAAAAGCAAGAAATGAGGGGATCAGTTTGCATTAAATTCAGACCAAAATGATGTTGAGGATGCCTAAGTTTACATATTTTTTGCATATAGTATATTAAGGTTTTATGTTTTCGTTCATTACAAGGGTCTGCTGGGCAGAAAAATTAGATTTAGGTAGGTTGAACTTCTTTCTTAACCATGCATGTTTCCAAGAACTCCAAAAAGTAAAGAGAGAGAGTGTGTGTGTGTAAGCAAGCAAGGCATTTATTACAATTATTTCCCTAATGAAAGATTCAGGAATCAACATTTTTTTCCTTTTCTTTTTCAAAAAGAGATGATCAGCATTCAGAATATTTTGAAAATAAAATGAAACCATGCAAGATTCAGTAAGTGTGTTTTATCTGGTTGCAGGTCTTTAAATCTTTCATTAAAACTTCTACCCCAGACAAAAGAACCTTCTACATTATGTCAGTATTTTAAGAGCAACATTGGAAAGAAATGTTGCTTTCAAGTAATTTTTTTTTTCTCCTTAGTTAATTTTTATGGGGAAGAATTTCAGAACAAATGTAGAAAAAATATCAATCACCAAAGGATCAGTCGTGCTCTGGACCCATGGCAGGAGTTGCTGCTAACTCCCCATGACCCGCATCCCAAGGTTTGAATTCCTCCAACTTTCCTTCTCTGTTTTCTCTTTTGTGGCACCTGAGATAGTTGGTCACAATTTTGGTGACCAAGAAAAAATTAACTGCCCTAAACCACTTGGAAATTGAAAGGACAAATTCATTTTCATGAACACCATTTCAGGGAAGAACATAGTTATGGAGTCTCCTAATTGCTGAGTTTTTAATATTGTACCCACTAAAGATTTTTTTTTTTTTAAGATGGAATCTTGCTCTGTTACCCAGGCTAGAGCACAGTGGCACAATCTCAGCTCACTGAAACCTCTACCTCCCAGGTTCAAGCGATTCTCCTGCCTCAGCCTTCCGAGTATCTGGGATTACAGGAATGGGCCACCATACCCGGCTAATTTTTTTCATTTTTAGTAGAGACAGGGTTTCACCATATTGACTATGATGGTCTTGATTTCCTGACTTTGTGATCCACCTGCCTCGGCCTCCCAAAGTGCTGGGATTATAGGTGTGAGCCACTGCACCCAGACAGATTTTAATGTTTTAAAGTAAGCTCTAGTGATATCCATTCTAGAGGTTGCTAGGGCTCTCTGGCCCAGAGCCTAGAACCAGTCTGCAATAAGGTGGGAGGGTTTTACTATGGCTCAGGAAATAGCCTTGTTGGGAAGCTGGTGGAGGGAATAGAGGAGGCGGCTACTGGGAAAGGAGACAAAGGGGCCTCTGAGGGAATCCTGGAGAGGGAAAGAGGACTAGGAGTTCAGAAAGGCTTCTGAGAGGCAGGTGGTCTTTCGAACATTTATCTCATTCCAACCCAGTGTCGTCTTTTGAGCTTTGCCCATCATTAACTTTTGTAGGCATGGAATTGCATTTTCTTAAATGTAGGCAATTTGTCACCTTAAAAATTGCTGGCCTTGTTTGTAGAAGAGGATGAAGAACAGCTGCCAAGTGAGCCACCTAATTTTCTCTGTGTGTAAGGATAGTCCACTAAATGGCCATGTTCAGCGGAATCTCATAATTCACAGCTATTGTTGCATAATGATTTATGAGTCAAATCACTCACCCATTAGAAGAATGAGGCATCAATGGTCAGATCAAACATAATTTATTATCTCTAACATCTGGTAGTCTTATATTTCACTAATACTTTGCAGCTTTTGTCAGGGTATGCATTCCTGCCCGTGGCCACAGCACTGAAGAAAACAGCAGCTTCTTTTCGGTTTTGTCCAGTAATTCTCCACGTTCCTGTGTTTTGTCCGTGTTTACGGTGTTCCAAGACTGCCCAGATACACAGTAGAGTTAGCTCTGCCTTCCCTTACCTTATGGATACACATAAACACATCCCTTATGGATATAGATACATAAAGTAAGCATTTGACTATTTTCTGTAATTTGAGAAGATTTAAGAATGCCCATTTTGCCAAAAATATATCACCCAAGGGTGCTTGGGGATTATTTTGAGCTTATCATTTTAAAACATGCAAATTATCTTTTATGAATAAACATCATAATCTCCTAATACTTTAGCTGGGATTTATTTTATCATATAGGTTTCAATTCAGCAAACATTCACTAGTTACATTTTATATTTGAGATACGAAGTTATTTATGTTATGGGACCTGAACCTAAGTAAAAGGTATCCTTGAACTTGGTGACCTTTTAGACTACCAGAATGAGTTTCTCAAAGTCTGTCTTTTATAGTTCCTGGAATAGTAGAACTTATAAATAGTGTTTACTGAATAAATACATTACTAAATGATTCCGGTGGATTTCCTATGCACACAAATATCTATGATCCATATAGTATATTAGGAGCACCATGAGAATATTACAAATATTTTAGCAATGAGAAGAGACAAAAGAGAATTTGTAGAGGCTTCCTAAAGGATGTTTCATTTAGCCTGATTGTTGGATAGAATTTAGGAGGCTTGTGTGAAAAGGTTGTGGGAATTTCTACTAGGGTAAAGAGTAGCAAAAAATACATAGATAATTTTTTTAAGGGTACTCCTATTTGGAATCAGCTAGTGTCTGGAGCAAAGCTGGGCAGGAAATGAAAAACAAGGATTGCAACCATGAATAGAATCCTGGGAGTGCCTTGTAAAGGAGCATGGACATTATTCCTAAAATAAGCAATCAGGAGCTCCTGAAGGCTTTTCAGCAAAATTATGATTATCATAGTAACAAAATGAGATCATTGGGTACCTGAGAAGGAAACACAAAATGATTTGGGGGCAACAGAGAGGTCGTTCCTCCAGCACGGTAGACAAAATTGGTCTAGAGCTCCAGGAATCCAAGAAGAATGTCGTGCGACTTGTTCTTTGAATGCTAAGTCTACATATACTTGTGCCAAATATACTTCTTCACGAAAATATAGTGCCCTCTCCTTTTGGTCCTCTGGTATTTGAATTAGCTAGTGCATTTTGTGAAATGTTTTCTGATGAATAATATTCTGGTGAATAGTATGAGGCCTCCTTGGTGTAGGACTTCTAAGGTGAACACCCTTCAGTTGATGGACTGAAGGAATGTGGAAGATGTGAGGCCTACCCTAGGAAAGACATGCCCCAGCGGGGAAGGAGAAAAAACCCACAGCATTTATTTATATGAGAAAAGAAGTCAGTCAAAGGAGGTATTCTTCAAACACAAAGCCAAAGTAGTGCAAAAGAATCTATGATTATTTCTTAAATAACTTTTTGTTAATACTATTGCCTATGTCTCGTAAACTCTCAGCTAAATGTTTTGAAATCTGCCCATGTCATCAAAGAACAGAAACACCCACAGAGTTGATTCTCACTCTTACAAGCTCTAAGTGGTGCCTAGGGCTTAAGATGCACCATTCTTATAGATTTATAATAGTAGTCACGTGATCCCTGTTGATTTCCCATGATGAAGACTTAGAAAGCGTTTCTTTTGTAAACCAGAGGGTAAATACAAAATGTCCCCTTTAAAGGAGGTTGCTAAGAGGTACAAAGGACTGGACTCAGTGTTTTGAAACTCGCTCTGTTTTTTCCAGATGGATAATTGTTAAAGGCTTATTACAAGTAGTTAAATGAAAAGGCAATTACGAGGAGACTAGGAACAAATCTGCCTTCATTTTGATTTGAATATTGGACCATTCGTGGTATTTGTTGTGTGTTCCTGTAATGGAATTCAACCTTTTATCTTTTGTTAAAATGTTCTTCAATAATATGTGATTATGCAGATGCATAGGAATAAAACATGTATTATAGAGTCAATCACTCTGCAATCGTTTTTCTATTACAGCAAATTTCAAGCCTTTCTTACTTTATGTAACTACAATAAGAATGTATCTTTGGATTTGCTAAACATATGTATATGAGTGCTTTTTTTTTTAATTAAAGCTATTCAAAGAGGAGCCAAACACAGGAATATCAATAAGATTTCTTTTGAATAAGTAAAAACTTGGGGAAACATGGCAAATAATGTGGGACTATGTTTTTTTATATTCTATGTCATTATATGTAAATGTTTTCAATTCAGTTAACATGATTTTTTAAAAAAATTCCATAACTACTATACATATTTTCCAGACTTGGGAACCATTTTCAATAAAATCAATTTGTATAAGCTACTTTTTAAGAATATTGCAAAGAATATCATCTCCATATCCTGAAGAAATAGGTAACATAATTTGTGGAGGGATGTTTAATTTCATTGTACACATAATATGTTAAATTTCATTGTACACATAACATCTAATTTGGTTCCAAAATCTCTGCGTAGGACAAACTCTTGTAAATTTTGTTAATTATTTTTATTCTCACAGTATTTAAAATATACTTTAAAATTTTTGCAAAAGAGAAATATTTTTGACTGTTTTAAGATTAAATGCAGAAAGGATAGAGTGCAATTATGAAACTCATTTGCATGCTTCAAAATGTTGAATATATGTTAGTTATTAATATTTATCTCATTTCAATGATATAGGCTTGAAATAGTAAAAGAATGCCTGCTTTATGAAAGAAAAAAAACAGAGGCTAACTTAGCTTAGCTCCTGATAAGATCCTTTGCTTTAAGAGTTACATGACACAGAAATGCAGTAGGACCAAGATATCAATGTCTATGCTAAGAAATTAATGTCCAGATAGAAGACACTTAACCAACTAAAAATTAGCTGGGCTTGATGGTGGGCACCTATAATCCCAGCCACTCAGGAGGCTATGGCACAAGAATGGCTTGAATCCTGAAGGTAGAGGTTGCATGGAGCCAAGATAGTGCCACTGCATGCCAGCCTAGGACAGAAAGAAAGAGAAAAAAAAAGAAAAGAAAAGGAAAGAAAGAGGGAGGGAGGGAGAAAGAAAGAAAGAAACAAAGAAGGAAGGAAGAAAGAAAGAAAGAGAGAAAGAAAGAGAAAGAAAGAAAAAGAAAGAAAGAAAAGAAAAAAGAAGGCACTTGGTCAAAAAAATGTATGTTGAAGAACTGCAGTGAGCATTGTGGAACTGCAATGAACTAAACTGAGTGGATGCTTATTTCAAAAAGCTAAACTGGCAGAGAGAGAGAAAAACCAAACCAAACCAAACCAAACCAAACCAAACCAAACCAAACCAAACCAAACCAAAACATGTAGATACCACAGAGCTTCAGAGGCAAGAGATGTCACCACAAATTGCAGCGGGCAGGTTAGGCTTAAGCTAGACCTTTTATGGTAGATGAAATTTGGATTGCAGGAGGAAGGTGGTAAGGGCATCTAAATCAGTGAATGACAGCTGGGGGGTGCAAGGGTTGTACATGGAACAGTTTGTACATGCAGGAACTCCAAAAGAGGGAGAGAGCTGGGTGAGAAGACATGGGAATCAAGTTCGTTTCATGGGATCCTCAATCTCTTTTGCTCCAATTCCCCAGCCCCAGTTTATTTCTCTCTCTCTCCCTCCCCTATCTGAATTTATCTCTCAGAGTCTTGGGTAATACCATCATTAAAGAGAAAAAAATTATGGCATTGTTACATTAGATAATATAAAAATGTCATTCCAGCCTTCATATTTATTATGTAACAGAATTTTTGTTCCCCTTTTTCTAAAACAAGTGCAATTTGGAAATAATTTATATTAGAAATTCTATCCTTCCAATTGTTATTATAGAACATAATTATTCCTCATACGTACATTTTATGTTAATGATTTTAGTGCATGAATGGTTTTAACAAGACTCATTATGCCAATAATTTTAAATTATAATATGTAGAGACAAAACAATTAACAGGCAAAAGATGAAACCTGTCAATCTCTCAAGTCGAGACACCAGGACATATGTAAATACTTTGATTTTTTTTCTCCCAGAGAAAATGTATTGTTAGTTAAACATCTTGACTGAAAAATAAAATAGTCTAATGATTAAATAGACTAAAAAAGAACATTTTTATCTGAATGTTCTTGAGTCTAAAGTTTTCCAGAGGCTGGGCACAGCGGCTTACACCTGTAATCCCAGCACTTTGGGAAGCTGAAGTTGAAGGATTGCTTGAGCTCATGAGTTTGAGGCCAGCCTGGTCAACATAGTAAGACCCCCATCTCTATAAATAATAAATAAATAAAAATTAGCTGAGCATGTTGGTGCAAACCTGTAGTCCCAGCTGGCCAGGGGGCTGAGGTGGGAGGATGGCCAGGGAGATTGAGGCTGCAGTTAGCCATGATTGTGCCGCTGCAGTTAGCCATTGATTATACCCCTGCACTCTAGCCTGGGCAACAGAGTGAGACTCTGTCTCCAGAAAGAGAAATAAAATAAAATAAAGTTTCCTGGCAAGTTTGGTGTGTGATTGTTTGAATAGTGAATTCTGTAATATGAGTGTGTGCATAGGAAAGGGTTAATTTGTTCATCTTGGATTAACCCTGGGTTTGTCAAACCCTGCAGACTCCTATGAAAGGCCTGTCTGCCTTTGGAATGCCCCTTGATAGCTCCTGGAAGTTAAACCCTTGGAATATTCTGCCCGATAACAGTGTTTCTATTGGCCTAAGGCCTTGGGCCACCCAGCACCAGTTAGATCAAATAGTTTAGGCTAACAGTGTGATCTACGGTGAAAACTGATTTTGCTTTTGAAGGGTTAGAGACAGAGTAGCTGAGGTCACGTGACTGACTCTCAGTTAAAAACCTTGGACATCAAGATATGGGGGAGCTCCCCTAGTTGGCAGACATTTGCAGATGTTTTTACATATTGCAAGGAGAATTAAGACCATCCATACAACTGCATTGGGAGAAAACACCTGGAACCTTGCTCCTGGTTTCTCCTGGACTTGACTTTTATGCTTTTTCCCTCTGATGATTTTTTTTTTTTTTTAGATAGCATCTCCCTCTGTCACCCAGGCTGGAGTGCAGTTGTGTGATCTTGGCTCACTGCAACCTCCGCTTCCCAGGTTCAAGTGATTCTCCTACCTCAGCCTCCCCAGTAGGTGGGTCTACAGTTGTGTGCCACCATGCCCAGCTAATTTTTTGTATTTTTAGTAGAGTCAGGGTTTCGCCATGTTAGCCAGAATAGTCTTGATCTCCTGAGCTCGTGATCTGCCTGCCTCGGGTTCCCAAAGTGCTGGGATTACAGGCCTGAGTCACTGCTCCCCCCACCATTCCTTTTGCTGATTTTTAAGCTGTATCCATTTGTTACAATACATTGTAACTATGAAGGTAACAGTTTATCAAGTCTCCTGAGTGATTCTAGTGAATAGTTGAGACTGAGGGTGAATTGTGCCCACCTCACCCCAAAGTATGGTTTAAGACAATTCTTTTAATTAATAATAGGACTTCGAAAGCTTTCCTAAAATGCTTCTAAAGTCAAGTAAATTTTTTTTAAAAATAAAAGCTTAATAGTTAACTTTCAATTAAGAGAAAAAAATTACTGAAAACATAATATCTTTAGGCTATCTGAGATTTTTAAGTATCTATTACCAAGTTTTCAACAAGTGATTCCAGATCATTTGTATTCAAGATAAAAGTGATTATATTTTTTCTCTTCAATTCATTAGTGTAATACCCTTTTGATAAAGAACCTCAAAAGAAATATCATTATATACCTTCAAATCATATTTATTTGTAAGACTCATTAAAAACCAGAAGCTATGCTGTGTACTTTAAATATATTATCTTTAGTTTTTAATTTGCAGTATAATCAGGTGATATATTAATGTTGCTTTAATGTGAGAAAAATTGAGCTTAGAAAGCTAAAGAGATTACTCCAGTCATACAACTGGAAGAGGCATAGAGAGTATTTGGACTAAGATCTGCTAGGAATTAAGTTCATGTCATGCATGTTCTATTATGTTACTCCATAAATTTACTCTTAATGACTTGTTACTTATTCCTTCTCTGGTAGTAGAGAGAGTAAGCTACTTGTACATCAAATTTGCTTCTTCTGGCCAGGCATGGTGGCTCATGCCTGTAATCCCAGCATTTTGGGAGTCTGAGGCAGGCAGATCACCTGACGTCAGGATTTCAAAGTCAGCCTGGCCAACATGGTGAAACCCTGTCTCTACTAAAATATAAAAATACAAAAATTAGCCAGGTATGGTGGCTTGAACCTGTAGTTCCAGCTACTTGGGAGGCTGAGGCAGGAGAATTGCTTGAACGCAGAGGCTGAGGTTGCAGTGAGCGGAGATGGTGCCACGGCACTCCAGCCTGGGCGACAGAGTGAGACTCCATCTTGAAACAAAACAAAACAAAAACCAACAAAGAACTCCTTTGCTTCTTTCTTAAAATTTAATGGAAATCAATAATGAAGTCAGATAGAGCTAGAGGTTTCTCTGTGAGAATGATTTTTATTGCAAATTTATTTTTATTAACAAATATTATAATTGTAACCATTAAATTCTTCTTATATCAGTTTTTCTATTGTGTCTAGCAAGGAATTTCTCAATTTCTTTTAAACCGTGAACATTACTGGCATAGAATTTTTATAATAATTTCCGATCCTTTTAATGTGTAGGGAATATATAATGATATTTAATTCATTGCAACTATTGATAATTTATATTTACTCTCTGTCTCCTTCAGTATATCTAGAGGTTTATAAATGCTACTAATAACTTCAAATAATCACTTTTAGTTTCTTTGATTTGCTTTAACTTGTATTACATACTCTCTTTTTTACTTACTTTTGATTTAATTTGATATTCATTTGCTAGCTTACTAAAGTTGAAACACATTAATCTTTTTTTCTTTCATATACATTTAAAGATATAAAAATTTTTAATCACTGTTTTAACTGCATCCTATAAATTTGAATAGATTGTGTTTTAGTTATTGTTCAGTTAAATTTTTTTCTATTTACCTTTGACATTTGTTCTTTAAGCTGTGGTTTATTTATAAGTGTGTTGCTTAATTCAAAATAGTTGGTGATTTTCCAGATTGTGTTATTATTGATTTTTATGTTTAATTCTGTTGTCGTTAGAGAACATTATTTGTATTACTTAATGCTTTGAGTTTTAGTGAGCTTTGTGGCCCATGCCTTTACTTATATAAAAACACCTTTAGTTTGCCATCATTTAAAAATAATATTATACTGACTATAGAAACAGGTTGATTGGTTTGTTTATTTATTTATTTATTTATTTATTTATTTTTTGCATCATTTGCTTTCTTTCTTGCATTGTTTTTCTATGACAAGGGTGTGATCATTCTTATTTATTGTTTACCAGTAGGTAATTTCTCTGGCTGCCTTTGATATTTTCTTTTTTACTTTGGTTTTCAGCAGTTTGGTGGGACTAGGTGTGGTTTTCTTTGTATTTATCCTGCTAGGATTTTCTTGAGCCTCTTAGGTGTGTGCGTTGATTATTTTTTGGTCAAAATTGACAAGTTACATCATATTTATTCGAGTACTTTTTTCATTTTAATTGCTCTCATCTCCTTCTTGGACTTCAATTATGTGCATATTTCTGCCACTCTGAACTATAGATTTTATTTCTTCCACCCACAAAGACCCTAGCTCTGTGAGCTTCTGTGTCTAGTGCTGTGATTTGGACAATAATCCCTGGTGGAAAGATGAAGTTAATGCAGAGTTGAAGTTAAGTACAGTTCCCTTATCCCAATGATCACAGCCCTGAGTTATCCATTGTTCCATGCTTGACTATAGCTACGGTAGATATCTGTCAAGTTTTAGTGTTATATAAGGGAGAACTTACCATGTGATGAGTATGATTCTTTCATAATTGTTGCTCTGATTACTATCACTCTGTTTGGAACCTCAGTGTTTCTAGTTTGCTAATAAAATCTAGTTGTAAGGGGGACAACTGGGTTAATAGTTGAATCCCTTAATATACATAGAATATTTTGGGCCCAGAAACATATAATTTTTCTTACCTGAACATATGTACATTTTCTACATAATAGATTGTATCTCCTTTCTGTTATTTTTATGCATTACTTTGTTTACATCTTGTTTGTTTGAAGACAAGTTCTCATTTTCTCTCACTCAGGCAGGAGTGCATTGGCATGATCATGCCTCACTGCAGCCTCAAACTCCTGAGCTCAAGCAATCCTCCCAACTCAACCTCCCTAGTAGCTTGGGACTACAGGCACACATGCCACCTAGCCCAGCTAATTTTTTTTTCCTTTCATTTTCTTTGTAGAGATAGGGTTGCACTATGTTGCTGAGGCCGGTCTTGAAATCCTGGCCTCAGGGATTCTCCAGCATTGGCCTCTCAGAGTGCTGGGATTATAGGCATGAGCCACCAAGGGTAGCATTTTTTATGTCTTCATTTTTAAATACTAACCTCACCCATCCTTTCTTTTCTTGCCTTTGGAAGATAACTTTATACTAAGAAGCTATTTTCTGATTATAGGTAACGTTGTCTAGTTAAGAACTGACTCACATTTCTAAATAATGCTTAAAAATTTTAAAAAATACACCAACAAAAACATTTGGAAGAATTATTTT
Source organism: Cacajao melanocephalus (assembly GCA_963573385.1). Classification (NCBI taxonomy): domain Eukaryota; kingdom Metazoa; phylum Chordata; class Mammalia; order Primates; family Pitheciidae; genus Cacajao; species Cacajao melanocephalus. The sequence continues at coordinate 18,353 of CAUYLG010002792.1, forward strand.
TCATTAGCACTGCTTTTTCACCTTCTTTGTGATGGTGATTTATTTTGAATCTAACTTTTGTAATTGCTAATTTCATTATAAACCAAATTCTCCAGCTCTATTATGACTAGTGTAACAGGAAGAAAACTAACTAACGAGAGACTCAGGGATCAGGATTCCAGCCAGAGCTCTGCTCCCGACTAGTTGTAAGATATTTAGTAAATTACTTAGCACATTTAGTCTCCATATTATCGCCCTGAGTAAGAAAGATGCTCTCCTATGCCCTTTTCAACACTAAGTTCTATCTTTAAGAATACAATTTGAAATGTTTTGAACTTTTCCCACTGAGGGAACTCAGACTGCTAAAGAAATTGTAATTAAAAATGGCCTTTTGCTATGTTTGATGAAGGACAAAATGTGATAATAAGTATAAAAACAATTTGAAAAAGTTGAAAGCGTTTTAACAATGTAATTTTAGATTATAATTGTTATTTCTGGAGGCTATATTAATTTTTTATATCCCTTATGGTACATTATATGTGGTAGATCTTGAATACTTCTTATTTTTATGATTAATATACTTCTGGCAAAGGAGAATGATGGTTAAAATCACTTTATGTGATGAAATAAATAAGGCTTTCTTCTTTTCAAATTGTGGTGGTTTCTGTGGCTCACTATTCCTTTCGTCTATTCATCTGTGCTCTAAGTGGCTTGATCCCATCTTGGCACACACCGTCGTTGATTCTTAAACTATAAGAAGCTGCACTGGTGCACGTGTACCTTTGGTAACCTTGTGTTGAATGGAGCTCTGCATTTGGAGCTGTGGATAAAGAAACGGTTATAATAGTATATCTGCATTAAAGGAGCTCAAATTCCAATGCATGAGGTTGATAGGGCAGTCAATCATTCTAAATCCAGATGACCAGTGCACAGGCTACTTGGGAATCATAGACAATAAATCAAATTTAGAAAATCTGAATGGATCTTTCAAGAGTGAGTTGATAATACTGTCGGTGCTGGTGTCTTTCTATACCTTAAACAGGCCACATTCTTTCCTGTCTGTCTTTGCACACACAGCACCCTCTGACTAGAATCTTATTTCCCTGTATTTTCACTTCCCATTATCTAATTTTCAGCTCAAATATTATGCTATTTAAGGCCTTCCTTGTCCACTTTCTCCACAATTGTGTCTTTACAATTTAATTTCCCTAATATTTTACTTTTTAGCCCCACTAACTATTGTCCACAACTAACTTATTTATTTGTGTCACTGTTTATTGTCTGTCTGACCAGATGGTAGGAACCTGTTTTGATCACTTCTATGTATCTGCATAACCTAGAACATGCCTGGCTCATAGCAGCCACTCAAAAAATATTTGTTGAATAAAAGAAAAGCATTAGAAAATTAGAGAATGAATGTCTCTCCTTCTGGCCCTCCACACCCCACCAAAAATAAAAAAAGGTTGGAAAAATAGTACAAAAAATTCCTCTCAATTATTAATTCAGAAAATATTTATTCAGTCAAATACTATTCTAGGCCAGAGTTTATGATTTTTATGATGTAAAAAATAACATTCTCTCTTGTTAAGAAAAATATTATTTATTTCTACAGATGGTACACAAACTAGAACTAGATGGAATGTAATAAAAAAGATATAAAATGTTAGGTATCGGTATGAATCAATTCAAATCTATGTATGTATACATAGTAGTGACTTAGAGCATTACCAACAGCATAATCTGGTCTAATAGATTAAATAACTAGTAAGAAGTAACATTTAACACCCCCATTCCAGATATTTTGCATAATCCCTTTTCCCTTGATTTGGGGCTCAGCCATATTACTTGCCAAGGCCAGTGAAACCCTAGCAAACCCCCCACAAGAGAGAGGTGAAGTATTTTGCACAGTTGGTCTTGTCTCTTGTGCTTCTGCCATCACTACAAATAGAGCTTCCCTGAAGTAGATGCTGCTCCCTCAGCCTCAGGCCATGTCCAGGAGGAATCTCTAAGGACCAGACCTGAGCCCAATGCACAGCAAGTCTAACTTGAAGCAGAGCATCCCAGCAGAACTCAGCCTAAATCTGCAGATGTGTGAATGAGCATAAATGATTGCAGTTTTAAACTGCCAATTTTTGTGGTGGTTTTGTTATAATTAACAAATGAAAAATCACCTGGATACAAGCCCCAAACCCCTGTTGAAGTCTTGCGTCAAACACGTATGGGCTTTGTTTTTATACTGTTGGATATGTGAAAGATATTTAGGAAAACATCAGGTGGTCCTGTGAGCTAGCAAGGCACAAGAAGCAGGTTTTTATGGGCATACTTCTGGGAGTAAAGAAGCAAGTTGTACTCTCATTAGTCATATTCACCTTGCAAATTAAAGCCAATGTCACATGTTTTAAAAGAACTTTGGATTGGCCTGTGGTGTTTATCTCCTGTGTTTACTCATGTATCCTTAGAAAAAAAGTGGAATAAAATGATAATATCTCATATTTATTAAACACTTGCTATGACAGCTATGGTTCCAGGAGCTCATCATTGATGTTAGATTCTGAAAAATATGTGATAAATATATTATTCCCACTTTACAGATCAGAAGAGTGAAGAGTAGACCACTTAAGTAATTTGTCCAAAGTCACAGAACTGGACAGTTACATAGTGGAGATTCCACCTTTATAGGTTTCCAGGATCCACATGCTTAACCACAATGCAGAAGTAAAGACAAGACTCAGAAGGCTGAGTCTTGTGGAAATGGGGTTTGGCTTCTATCTATGGAATAGAGCAGGCAGCAGAACATTGAAGATCAGCACACAGGTGATGAAAACCTAGGGGTTCTGGCTCTGAAAAGCTGTAGGAAATATATGAGAAGACTGACAGTCACACATCTAACCCCCTATTTATAGCTGATCCAGGAATGCTAGTTTAACAATATTATTTCTACTGATAATAATATCAAGACACCAGTTTACTAACAAAGATAGGCAATGGCAACTGTGAAGTTATTTTTTTTAAAAAAAGAAAGGAAAATATCATCCAAAGCCATTATCTTGCTTTATGGCATAAGTACAGCTGTTTTGTAATCTACATACATATATATTAAAGAGAGCAACTGTGCAAAACTGAATGTTCTTTGTGCTGGATTCTAAAATGATAATGGATGCTTCATTACATGAGTAATGCAAAGAGAGGCTTTTAAGATTCACTTCTGTAAATCTTAAGCTATGTATATGTTATGGCTTGGCTCTGTGTCTCCACCCAAATCTCGCCTCAAATTGTAATCCCCGTGTGTGGAGGGAAGAACTGGGTGGGAGGTGATTGGATCATCAGGTGATTTCCCCCATGCTGTTCTCGTGATAGTGACAGAGTTCCCATGAGATCTGATGGTTTTAAAAGTGGCAGTTCCCCCATGCATGCTCTCTCTCTCTTGCTGACATGTAAGACATGCCTTGCTTCCTTCTTCACCTTCCACCATGACTGTAAGTTTCCTGAGCCCTCTCCAGCCATGTGGAACTGTGAGTCAGTTAAACCTCTTTTGTTTATAAATCACCCAGTCTCAGATAGTATCTTTATAGGTGTATAAGAATGAACTAAAACAGAATATATTGAAAATTTTAGCTTCAATCAATCTGCTTTTTAGCTAGTGATGGGTAAGTCTTTGAAATCAAATGAGAGATAAAATGCACAAGGTCTAGTTCCAAGCACCTCAGTGAGAGCAAATTTAATAGTTCTTGACATTCCCTTCAGATCACTCTTCTTTACTCCTTTCACACAAGTTTAGAATTTTTAAAATGGAGGAGACTTTCATGTCATCTACACAAATTTCTATTGGATTCTTGAATATCCTCTGATGGAAGAATGTACCATTTCTGGAGTATATCCAACCTCATGGCTGATACACTTATTGACTGTCTCAAATTGAACATATTTCAGGCCAAACTCTTGACTTCCCCTTTCTTGATTTTCTCCATCTCTGTTAGTGTCACTGATATCCACCTGTTGCTTAAGTCAGCAATAATCACTCTCACCCTTCACCCTTCATCCTTCACATTTAGTCCATCACCAAGGAATGCTGAGTGTTACTCTAAACAAAGCTCCACTTCCCTGTGTTATCTACTGTTTCAGAGTACCAGGCACCATAACCTGTAGTCTGGACTGATTCATTGAATTCCAACTAATTTATCTGGTTTTGCTTCTACACAGTATCCTTCTGTTTCCCTCACAGAGTATGTTTTATTTCTTAATATGAATTAGAACTCTTTCTTTCTTCTCAGACTTTCATTAGATTCATAATGTACTCAGAAAGAACTATAATCTTTGACCTTTAAAGCTATGCTCTTCTTATCACTTTGCATTGTGTTTCTGCATGTTGACCTCCTTTGACTGCACTATATTCCATTTTCATTAATACTTCAGGTTGTTGTAAGAGTTTAGTGATAAAGTACATGTAAATCACTTATAATAGTGCCTAGCACATAGGTATATAGTTAGCCATTTTTATTAGGTTGCTGCTGCTGTTTATTTACTTCATCCTTGCTCCTCTGCTAGAATTTGTGAGCAGGAGCTATGTCTATTTTGCTCAATATCTCATAGCTTAATAGCTCTTAGCACACCTGGAAAATTGGATATGCATATTTCTCCTTTATAAACATATGTTGAATGAAATCTATATTTAATGAGTTCTGACCTATAGGAAGTTATTTTTTGTGTGGAGTTGAAACATAGCTTCTATCCACATGTTGGGCTTCCTAAACCTTTAGGCCATTCAAAATAAGTTTTATTGTCTTTGTACTTAAAAACAGTTATATCTATACCTGTCCTGCTATCACAACTGAATCAACATTAAATTCATCAATGCCTATTTTAAAAATATTCAATTTAAAATATTTTAAACACCAAACATTTTATAAATCCTAGTTATTTATAAAAGTCATTACAGACATCTAAATATGTAATAACTATTTTAAATTTCCCCCAAATTTCCAAAAGCTGTCTATTCTAAGAAACTCAATACATATAAAAGTACAAAATGGAAAAGAGCTAAATGAGGAGGTACTTTTTAATTTATGAAATTATGTTTTATTTTAAAAGGGTTTTACATTTAAATAACATGTTACTTTAAAAGGCATATCTACTTGCTTATTTTTTAAGAAAGTTAATTGATTGCTAAAATGTCAGGATTATCTCTACAAACTAAATCAAAGTACTTATGTTTTATTAACACAGTAACTTCAAGTTCTTAAATGAATCACAGGAATCTTTGCAAGAATGAGTTATTTAGATTTTGCCATGTGTCAGTGGAAAAATACACTTTCAGTTAAATTATAAATGTGGCAACTGGAAGGGCTTCATGTTTAGATATAAGGAAACAAATGAACAATTGGAAAGCACAGTTGATAACAAGTTTTTGCTGCAAGGAACTTGAAAATCTGCTTTTAAAAACCTGGCTCAACTGACATTGATGACCTTGACAAGTTACAAAAGAACCATAATGATAAAAAGTTCTGGAAGAATGAGCTCCTTCTGAAAAATGCCTAAAAACTGACAGCCTCTTGTACAGATTTTTGTGAAATAGTAAACAACCTCAAATGAAAATAATGTTAAATGGCTGGCATATTATCCCTCTAGGGGAAAATATAATGAAAATCAAATGTTTTAGCGGTGTATAAACATTAAAGGAGATGGCAAGATGAACAATTATTCTTTATTTTTGATCATTGCAGACAGGCAATCCAATCATTTGACTCAGGGAGAAAAAAGAATATAGCTTCAGAGTTTTTCATGGTAGAGTATTGCTCAAATAATCTAGAGTATTGCTTCAATTTTGATTTTGAAGCCATTGGCCAAGATAGAGTTTCTTCTTCTTCTTCTTCTTCTTTTTTTTTTTTTTGAGATGGAGTCTTACTGTGTTGCCTAGGTTGGAGTGCAGTGGCGGGATCTTGGCTGACTGCAACCTCAGCCCCCTGGGTTCAAGCGATTCTCCTGCCTCAGCCTCTTGAGTAGCAGCAACTACAGCGTCTATCTCTGTGGACAGGCTGGTTTCAAACTCCTGACCTTGTGATCCACCTGCCTCAGCCTCCCAAAGTGCTGGGGTTACAAGCATGAGCCACTGTACCTGGCCAAGACAGAGTTTCTTTTTAATGGAAAGAGGAGTTTTTTGTAATAAGTAGGGTTTAGAGACTCTTCCCATACTTTTGGCTTGGATTGTGATGAAACCAGTCCAGGGCAACTTTCCTTGCTTATTGTACTGATAACTTTTCACCTTATATAAGAGGTCAGGATCCTAGATAAGTCATTTTCTAGGACCTTTTACTTTCCTTTTTCTTACTGCATTTAATCATGAAATTATTTCATTACATTTGGGAGGGTCTTAACATACCGATATAAAGTTTCATTTCTTAAACTAACTCAGCTCATGTACTATTTGTGGCTGTTTGTATAAGCTTCAGTTTTCTCACTCCTTCATTTATCTCCTGTACTGCCACCAAAGCTGTCTCTAAAAGAGATTTTATGTTGCTCTTTTTCATCAAAATATTTAATCTCTCACTGAATTTAGCATACCCCAACCTGAAGTGCCAGTCCCTTGAAAGCATTGATCCAACTGATGTTTACAATATAAATTCAGTCTCTCAACTTTATAATGTCCCTCAAAGCCTTCCTGACCCTTCCAGGCGTGATTTCCCCTTACATAGTTTATTTATTCTTACTATCACCTTTTTCTGATTCTCCTCCAAGTTGTCTATCTGGACAATTCTTACTCCTGCTTCAAGACCCACCTCAGTGATAACCTCTTCTCTCTGGTAGGCAGAATAATGGCAGCCCTGGAACCTGTGATCATGTTACCTTAGTGGCAAAGGGGACTTTGCAGATGTAGCTAAATTAAAATACTTGAGATGCAGAGATTATACCGGGTTTTCTGAATGGGACAATTAAGCGTTCTTATAAGGGAGAGAGAGAGGCAAGGGAGTCAGAGAGGAAGGTGTGGTAATAGAAGAAGAGGTCAGAGTTTTACAACTTCTGGTTTTGAAAAGGGAAAAGGGCCACAAGCCAAGGAATGCAAACAGCCAGTGGAATCTGGAAATGATGAGGAGCAGATTCCCTCCTAAAGCTCTCAAAGGAAGACAGTCTGTTGATATCTTAGTCTTAACCCAGTGAGATGTGTTTTGGATTTCTGAACTCCAGAACTGCAAGATAATCAATCTGTGTTGTTTTAAGCCATCAAGATTGCAGTAATTTGTTTTAGCAATAGTAGGAAACTAATACAGATTTGGCTGCCTGGAAGTGGGTTGCCAATGCAGCAAATACATAGAAATGTGAAATGATCTTGGACTTGGGCAATGAGCAGAGGCTAGAAGAACTTTAAGGAACATGATAGCAGTTGCTTAGATTTTCTTGAGCAGACTGTTAGTGGAAACATGGCTGTTAATGACCCTGCTAAGGAAAACTCTGAAGGGTGTGAGGAGCCTGGTAGGTAATACTCAAGTCATCATGAGCAGATAGTGGATAGAAACAAGGATATTAAAGGCAATACTGGAGAGGCTGAAAATGGAAATGAAGACCATGCTATTGGAAAGTAGACCAGAGGGGATCCTTATTATATAGTGGCAGAGAACTTAGCTGAATTGTGGAAAGCAAAACTTGTAAACTATGAACTTGGATATTTAGCTAATGATAACTTCCAAGCAAAGTGTTAAAAATGCACCGTAGTTTCTTTTGGTTACATATGCAGGTCATACACCATAGAACAATGGTTTTGTTTTGTTTTGTTTGTTTTGGTTTGGTTTGGTTTTGGTTTTGAGATGGAGTTTCACTCTTGTTGCCCAGGCTGGAGTGCAATGGCACAATCTTGACTCACTGCAACCTCTGCCTCCTGGGTTCAAGTGATTCTGCTGCCTCAACCTCCTGAGTAGCTGGGATTACAGGTGCCTGCCACTATGCCCAGCTAATTTTTATATTTTTAATAGAGATGGGGTTTTTGCCGTATTGGCCAGGGTGATTTCAAACTTCTGATTTCCAGTGATCCATATGCCTTGGCCACCCAAAGTGCTGGGATTACAGGTGTGAGCCATCACGCTGGGCCGGAACAATGTTTTAGTCAATAATGTACCATGTATACTGCAGTGGCCCTATAAGATTATAATGGAGGTAAAAAATTTCCATCACATAGTGACATCATAGTGGCCATAATGTCCTAGCACAATGCACTGCTCACATATTTGTGGTAATGCCAGTATAAATTGCACAGTCAGTTGTATAAAAGAATAACACAACTGTGTACGGTGCATAATACTTGACATTGATAATAAATGACTATTACTTGTTTATATATTTACTATGCTATACTTTTAATGGTTATTTTGGAGTATACTTCTTCTACATATTTAAAGAAAAAGGATAAGTGTAAAATAGCCTCAGGCAGGTTCTTCAGGAGTTATTCCAGAAGAAAGCATTGTTATCATAGGAAACAACAGTTCCACGTGTGTTATTGCCCCTGAAGACCTTCCAGGGGGACACACTTGAAGGTGGAAGACAGTAATTTGGAAGATCTTGGTGCTGTGTAGGCCTAGGCTCATCTGTGTGTTTGTGTCTTCATTTTTAACAAAAAAGATTAAAAAGTAAAAAAGTGATTTGAATAGAAAAAGTCTATAGGATAAAGATATAAAAAATTTTATATAGCTATACAATGTGTGTTTTCAAAAATACAAAACTTAATACAGTAAAAAGTTACAGTAAGCTAACGTTAATTTATTATGGAAGAAAAAAAATCAAATACATTTAATGTAGCCTAAGTGCCCAGTTGATAAAGTCTTTGGTAGGGTACAGTAATGTCCCAGGCCTTCACATTCACTCACCACTCACTCACTGTCTCACCCACAGCAACCTCTCATCCCACAAGCTCTATTCATAGTAAGTGCCCTGAACAGGGCTACCATTTTTTAACTTTTATACTGTATTTGTACTGTACTTTTTCTATGTTTAGATGTCTTACCATTGTGTTATAATTGCCTACAATATTCAATATAGTCACATGCTGTACAGATTTATATGCCAGGAACAATAGGTCATACCATACAGTGTAGGAGTGTAGCAAGCTATACCATCTACATAAGTGTTAGTGCATTCTGTGATGTTCACACAATGACAAAAATCGCCTATTTCTCAGAACATATCCCCACTGTCAAGTGATGCATGATTTTTTCTGTAGTAAAGTATGAAAGGAAGGAGATAAAAGAGATATTAGGCAAAAATAATGGATTTGGGAAATTCTCAGCCTGTCCAGATTACAAATATGGTAAAATTAGGAGAATCACTATCAGGAAAACATGATCTGTAGGGAAAGTCAAGGATGTGGCTGGACAACCTTTTGTTACTGCATTAAAAAGATCAAAACATATGTGGATTCAGTCATACAAAGTGAGCAGATTAGTGCACCTTACGGAGCTCTTTAGCCATCTCCATCAAAACCAAAAATAGAGATCAGATTATCTAGGAAAGATCTGTGGACACAACTCTTGTTTAATGGGAAAGATTTTCTTGACATATACAAAGTTCTTGAAAATTTCTTAACAACATAAAAAACTGACAGCTCTGACTGAAAGGGACAGAGACCATGAAATGAAGCATAACTGTCAGACTCACAAAATTATATAGGCAGGAAACAGACTGATAAAATATTCAACTGCAAACATGTGCTACCATTCATAAAAAAGGAAGCATGACTCAGAGGCCCAAGTCGCATGATCAGAGGGCAGAGCCTGTAACCATAGGGAATTACTCCCAGGCTTTGAAATCCAATATTGTCTGGCCATTTGGGTTTTGAAATTGCTTGCGATTGATGACTCATTTTTTCTTTCAATTTTCTCTCATTTTGAATGGGAATGTCTATACACTGCTACTCCATGCCTGTCCCACTATTATATTGTGTGGAGCAGATCATTTGTTTTCTAATTTCACAGACATAGCTGGAGAGGAACTTTGCCCCATGATACATCATGTTTTACTCATATCTGCTTTACATGATTGAGGTGATGAGACTTGGGAATATTGAGTTGAAGAAATGTAAATGAGATTTTGGACTTTGAGCTGATGCTGTAATGGGTTGAGACTTTGGGGGATGTTGGGATAGAGTGACTGTATTTTGCATGTGGAGTTGATATAAATCTTTATGCACCAGAGGGCAGACTGTGGTAGGCACAATAATGGCCCCTAAAAGATGTCCACATCATAATTTCCCAGACCTATGACTATGTTATATTATAAGACAAAGGGGAGCTAATATTTCAGGTGGAATTAACGTTGCTAATCAGATGAATTTAAAATAGGCATTTGCCTTAAATTGTTCCTTCTCTGAGGTTAAAATTACATTAGCTAGTTTCTTTTTATTTACATTTCCCTGGTATGCTTTTGCATATCACGTTATTTTCAACTTTTCAATTTGAAAAGTTTTATTTTAGTTGGGTCTGTTGTATCCAACATAGTTTTGGTTCTTTGAAATTCAATTTAATCTATTATTTTTATTATAATCTGTGAGTTAAGCCAACATTGCTTTTTTTGAGTAACAGATATATTTAGTTCAATTTCTGCCATATTATTTGTTCATTTTATACTTTGTAATGCCTTTTACGAGGTATTTTATCTCTTTGCTTCTGTAGTGTGGATGTGTGTATGCAGGTATGCATGTCTAGATCTTCTGATATTTAGAAAAGTTTTTATTATTATTCTGAGTTTATGTCTTACTTTTAAATATATTTGATTTTCAAGTATAACAGTCATACAGAAAACTACACAAAATATGCATAGCTTAGTGAATTTTCACAAACTGAAAACACCCATGTAATCATTACCAGGATAAGGAAATTGAATATCCCCAGCACCCACAATGTCCCCTCATATTCTCTTCCAGTTGCTACCGCAAATACTTCTTAAAAATAACCATGAGGAAGTGAAAGACTTGTTCACAGGAAACTACAAAAGATTGGTGAAAACAATTAAATAAGACACAAATAAATGGAAAGATATGCATGGGTTGGAAAACTTAACATTCAATATTTGTGGATTAGAAGATTTAACATTATTAATATAATAATACTATCTAAACAAATCTGCAAGTTTCAATGCAATCTTTATCAAATTCCAACAACTGTTTTTGGAAAAATGGAAACATGGATTCTCAAATTCATACGTAATTGCAAGGAGTCCCAAATAACATGACCAAACAATATTGAAACAGAAGGAAGTTTAACTACTCACACTTTAATGTTTCAATACTTACTACAAAGCCATAGTAATCAAAACAATGTGGTACCAATATAAGGACAGATATTAATATATAGTCAAGTGCAATAGAATTGAGAATCCATAAATAAACCCAAGTTATTTTCAGTGAAGAAGCCAATATCATTCTGTGGGGAAAAATAGTCTCAACAAATATTTCTGGGAAAACTGGATATCTGTATGCAAAAAAATAATGCTGGACCCTTACCTCACACTATATAGAAAAATTAATTCAGTATAACAATGACCTAAGTATAAGAGATGAAACCATAAAATTTTAAAAGTAAACATAGGAGTAAATCTTTATGACCTGGAATTAAATTATTTGCTATGACATCAAATGTACTACCAATGAAAGGCAAAATAGATTAATTGGACTTCAAACTTTAAAACTTTTATACATCAAAAGACATTATCAATAAAGTGAAACGACAACATACAGAGTGAAAAAATATTTACAAATTATATAAATCTGTTAAGGGCCTCCTATCAAGAATACATAAATCTTACAACTTAACAAAATGCAATTAAAAATAGATGAAGGCCATGAAAATACATTTCTTAAGAAAACATACAAGTGACCAACAAGCACAGGAAAATAATCACATCATTAGTCATTATGGAAATGGAAATAAAAATCACAATGAGATACTATTTCATATCCAATAGGATGTCTAGAATTCAAAAAACTTAGATAGCAATAATTAATGAGTTTGTACAAAAATGAAACCCTTGTACCTTGCTGGTGGGAATGTAGAATAGTGCAGCTGCTGTGGAAAGCAGTTTGGTAGTTCCACAGAAAGCTAAGCATAGAATTACCATATGACCCAGCAATTTCATTCCTGGATCTATAACCAAAAGATCTGAAAATGATAGTCAAAAAAATACATGTATGCATATGTTTATAGAAGCACTATTCATGATAGCCAAAAGATGGAAACAACCCAGAAGCTCACCAGTGGACGAATTGGATTAACAAATCATGTTGGATGCATATCATGTAATAATATACATCCATACAAAGGAATGAAGCACTGGTACACATCACAAAATGGATAAATCACTAAAACATCATGCTGAATGAAAGAAACTGGATGCAAAAGTTCACCTACTGTATGATTACATTTGCATATGAAATATCTGGAGTAAGTAAATCCATAGAAATAAAAAACAGACTTGATTGCCAGGAACTGAGGACAGAGAGAAATAGGAAGTAACTGCTTAGTGGGTATGGGGTTTTGTTTTGGGGTGGTGAAAATATTTTGAAATTAAATAGAAGTGATGATTGAAAAACATTTTGGATGTTCTGAATGATACTGAATTGTTCACTTTAAAATTATGTATATATACATGTATGTATATATACATTTAAAATGGTTGGTTTATGTCATGTAAATTTCACCATAAGTTTTAAAAATAATTGATTAATTTTTTAAAAAACGATGGAAGGGAGATGCTTGATTCAGGTAAACTGTAAACATCAGCCTGTGCTGATGTCTCTACAGGACTGACTTTTGCTAGTCCTCTAATAAAGCCAACCAGTTATAAATGCAAAAAACAAAAAATTCTTGCATTAATTAATTCAATATGATTGTAATGTATTATCTTTTTATATCTTCCCAATTTGATTTTATCTTATTTTTTGCATCAATATCATGAATGATATTGGCATATATTTTCAGAAATATTTCTGTCTTTGACTGATTTTAGTATTGTTATAATATCCTTAATTGGAAAGTTATCCTCAATTAGAGAATATTCATTTTCTCTGGTTTAGTTTATATAACAATTATCTGTTATTTGAACACTTGTAAAACCATCTGGTAAATGTAGTATTATTTTAGTGAGTACATTTTAAACTACTGATTTCATATTTAAGTATATGATTGTTCAGATCTTATTTTTTTTTGAGTCAGGCTTACTAATTAAGCTTTTCTAGGAAAAGGGTTAGGATTAAATTTTATTGGCTTAGAGTTAAAATTTGCTGACATCAACTATTTCATAGTATTTTTCATAGATGATTTAAAAAAATATATCTTGTATCTGAAGTTACTTATGTTTTCATTTTATCCTAAATATTGTTTATTTGTGCCTTCTCTCTTTTTTACCCATGACAATAATCTCAGAGGACTGAATATTTTATTAATGTTTTCTACGAATCAATTTTTAGCTTGGTTGATCATTTTTATTACATCTTTCCCCCAATTTTATTAGTTTTTGCTTTATTTTATGTTTATTCCATGTTCTTTTCTATCTTCTTAAGTTGAAAATAAGCTCATTTATTTTTAGCTTTTCTATTTTTAAAAATATAAGCATTTCTGGGAATAAATTTCCTTCTAAGAACTCTTTAAACTACTTCCTATGGGTTTCAATATCTGGTATTTTTCTTTACATTCAAATAATATGTTTTAAGTTTTATTTAACTTCAATTTCCTTAGAAGTTTTAAGTTTTTAGTTTCCAAGTAGTTTGAGGTAGACTCATTTTTTTAATGATTCTAATTTAATTTATGATTTCAGAGATGTGGGCTATATATTAATTTTTAAAACACATTGAGACTTATATTATTAACTAGATTAATTTTTAAAATTTCCACGTATGCCATTGAAACACATTCTCCTCTGTTAAGAAGGACATCCTATATATGTTCATTAGACCAAGCATCGAGCATGTTAATTGTATTAAAATATTCTAAAGGCCTAACAAATTTTGCCAGCTTGATTTATTAATAACTGAAAGTAGTAAGTTAGACTACAAAGAGAGAGATTCACATAGGGGAGAGAGATTTATTTTTATCAATTTACTTTCTATCTTGTTATGTTACTTACTGTGCAAATTTCAAATTATTATATCTTCAGAGACACTGACTTTCTTTTTTCCTAATAAAGATTTATGCCTGAAAATAGGTTGTATCTTACCTTGCTATAATAACCTCTACTTTGTATTGGTTAATATTTGTTTGGCTAATCTCTTATTATCTTTTATCTTTAATTATTCAGTACATTCATATTTTAGAAAAATGTGTTACAGACAAGATATAACTATTGGTGTTTTTCTTTTTAATTTAATAGAAAATCTTTTTTTTAAACCTGGGGAATTTATATGTAATCACTGATGTATGTGGGATTAGTGTCATCAGTTTACTTTGCAGATGCTATTTGTCTCACCTTTTCAGTGCTCTAACTGACGTTCCTACCTTCTATTGGAAAGTTTAGATATTTGATTGATTGTTTAGGATTGGATTCGTTGAATATTTTAATCAGTATTTAATTTTGTTTTGGCCATTTTTCTGAGAATAGTATCTTCTATCCATTTCTTTTATATATTTTTTTAAATTTGAGATGGAGTTTCACTTGGTCACCTAGGCTGGAGTGTGCAATGGCACTATCTCTGCTCACTGCAATCTCTGTTCCCCAGGTTCAAGCAATTTTCCTGCCTCAGCCTCCCAAGTAGTTGGGATCCCAGGCACCCGCCCCCACACTCAGCTAATTTTTTTTTTGTAGTTTTTAGTAGAGACGGGGTTTCATCATGTTGGCCAGGCTGGTCTCGAGCTCCTGACCTCAGGTGATCCGCCCACCTTAGCCTCCCAAAGTACTGGGATTACATGTGTGAGCCACCACACCCAGCCTATCTGTTTCTTTTACCTATTCCATACCACTATGTTTTTGGAATTTCTCAAAGCATAGTGCTAGGTTTTAATATCTAGTTTTAGAATAACTGTCTTTTAAAAGTAAAGTTTAATTCATTTGTGAATCTGATGTTAGTTTAGTGGTCTAGTGCTTGTATGTATATATATATATATATGTATATATATATTATTGTGAGATTATCTTAGTAGTTATATTTTC
The DNA here is from genome assembly GCA_963573385.1 of Cacajao melanocephalus. Lineage (NCBI taxonomy): Eukaryota > Metazoa > Chordata > Mammalia > Primates > Pitheciidae > Cacajao > Cacajao melanocephalus. Next base: position 33,449 of record CAUYLG010002792.1, read on the forward strand.
TTTTTTAAAAAACTTTTATTTCAGGTTTAAGAGTACATGTGCAGGTTTGTTATATAGGTAAACTCATGTCAGGGGGGTTTGTTGTACAGAGTATTTTCTCACTGAGGTACTAAGCCTAATACCCAATTGTTATATTTTTTCTGCTTGTCTCCCTCCTCCCATCCTTCACCCTCAAGGGGGCCCCAGTGTCTGTTGCTCCCTTCTTTGTGTTCCTGTGTTATCATTTAGCTCCCATTTATAAGTGAGAACATGTGGTATTTGGTTTTCTGTTTCTGCATTAGTTTGCTAAGGATAATGACCTCCAGCTCCATCAATCTTCCCGCAAAAGACATGATTTCATTCTATTTTATAGCTGCATAGTATTCCATGATGTATATATACCACATTTTCTTTATCCAATCTGTTACAGATGGGCATTTCGGTTGATTCTGTGTCTTTGCTGTTGTTAATAGTGCTGCAGTGAACATTCATGTGCGTGTGTCTTTATGATAGAATGATTTCTATTCCTCTGGGTACATACCCAGTAATGGGATTGCTGGGTTGAATGGTAGTTCTGTTTATAGCTCCTTTTATTTTTAGTTGACAAATACTAATTGTGATATTTATGGAGTACAATGTGATGTGATGCATGTATACATTCTGGAATGATTAAATCAGACTAGTTGACATATCACTTCACATACTTACCGCTACTTGGTGGTGAGAACATTTAAAATCTATTCTTTTAGCAATTTAAAAATACACAATACATTATTATTAAGTGTAGTCACCATGCTATGATACATAATCCCATCTAGCCTGCCTCCCAGAATAATTCAGAGTTCCATTGATTTTAAAAGTGTCTTTAAAGTTTGACGTCCGATGGCATTTCATTGGGATCCTAGGGATTTTCAATAATGTTAGATGAGTTTTTTAAATAATTTCTTGGCTTATGGTTCTTATAACATATAGGCTGTGTAAATTCACACATCACGCATGTGCATGGTGACTTTCCTTTAATACGTTTTCTACCATAGCCCTTGGACTGACTTCAAGCCTCCTCAGGCAACACTTCTAGTTCCGTTCTATTGGGTTTTGTAAGACTTCAAATATCCCAGTTTTCTGCTTGGGTCTCAGCTTTAGCTGTCTGACTTCTACGGTTCTTGAAGCCATCTTTCACATCACTAGACAGGTGCTGGAACCGATTTCCAGTCTCCAGGGCCTTACAGCCTATTGTTGATAAGCATTCCCTTATGCATATCATTTGGCTTTGATTTCTCTCACCATTGCTAGCACCTCGGAATTACTTTTTGTTTCTTGATTATATTTCATTTTTATATATACTTCTGTATTCAGGAGACTATCTGCATTAACTTAGTTGACTACATTGGGAAAATTTTAAACAATTAAAAAAAATATTCTGCGTTTAATGAAAAACATCAGGGGATAGTTTGGATACTTAAGATGAATTAGCAATTCATAGAGCTATTGACTCCAAACTGATGAGGACATTTTTTTCTTCAAATGGCAGGATCTAGAAATTAGAGATTAGAATCAGTTGCACTGGCTCTGTTAGGGGGATTTGTTAATGAGTTATTAAACCAATGGATACACTTTTGAAAAGCTGCAAATTGCTGTGCTTTGACCTTTTGTTCAAATTAGAAAAATATATCAGTTTTTAAAAAGAACTAAAAGAGATCCGGACAGCCTGGTTGGCATCTCAGAATATGTGAAAGCAGCATTGGAAAATTAACCCTCTTTATGTGCACTGTGAACTGTTCTGGCACCGTGGTCTTAAGATGCTCATTTCTTAGCTTCTCTTTCCCTTTCACTCTGTGTTCTTTTCTTCCATTCTTCTGCAAATTACTGAGAACATAAAGTTACATTCTGTGTGGTGCTGAAGAATTATTCTTGTTGCCTGAGGCCCCTGAATTGAGAGTTTTCATTTTCGCCATTGCGATGACTCTGCAACCCAAGAAACTGCCCAGCCAGATATGGCTGCCAAGAATAACTCAATATCCTCATGACTTAGTCATAACTTATTCATTATCTACATTCATTTTATAAACCCCTCACTCATTATTATTCATGATACCTACCCTCCCTGACTCCATATATACTTTTGTGCCCTTTTCACATATGACTTTAAATTGGCTGAGAGTCAGACGATCTATGGTCCTTATCAAAGAACATTTTTTTTCCCATCTTCTTTACAGAAATTGTGTATAGCTCTTGCTTCCAGTCTCCTGTCTGAAGCAGAGCCTTACTCTCAACTCCAGGGCTGCCTTAGAACGAGAGATCATTAAAAATAGGTGGTAATAGAAACTTTAGTAATGAGGCTGAGCCTATTGGATGAGTTCACTTTTGGACCTAATGAAGCCAAAGTCTAAAGCTTCAAATTCCACTCAAACCTTGCAGAATTTAAACTTCAAAACTGGGTCTGTTCTAACCGAATCCAAGTGAAGTCCTATAGCCAACAGTTTGCAGTAATGCAAGATGACTTCGGGGCCATCTGGAATACTCTCAGAACAAAATGTTAAGACTTTTCTGGAAGGCACTTTGCATATCTTTGTGAGGTATTTGAACAGTGAGGTGTTTCTGAGTTCATAATGACATAGAAATAGAGTCTACTGAGTAAGGTGTGAGGAAGAGAACTGAGGCTTGCTCTACGTCCTGATGGGCTCATTGATTTCTCTAGTTTTGCTCTCGGAAGCGACTTATTAATCTAGGTTATCAAAACGGGACCATCTTCTCATAGAAAATGTCATCCTCATTTCATAACAAAGACTTTACAAAAGCTATGAAAACACATCAAAATTTACTATACATCAAATATACAGTAGATAGCTGAAAAACAAAAGGATCTACTCAAATATCCCCTATTCTGATTAATGTAAACCTCGTTAGCCTAGAGTTTCATGGCAATGGGTAATGTTCAGTCATAGCTGTTTGTTCCTGTCTTAGGACCTTGCACGAGCTGCCCAAAGACTTGCCTCTGATCCTTACCTGGCTCGAGCCTTTATGTAGCTCAGATCTCAGTGTTAAGTGTTTTCTTTTTGAAGTTGTTTCTCAAACTGCTGGATACTTTCCTGGCCACCCAATCAAAAATATATTCCTCTTCATTCCTATTATATGACTCTTCAAAAATCCTCCATTTAACCTATATCACCATGTGATAATTTTTTATAATTGTAACTTTAACATCTCTTTCTCCTTCCATCCATGTATGGATTTACATGACTGGTAACTTGGATGCCAAACATTGTGAATTTTACTTTGTTGGGTACCAGGTATTTTGCATTAAAAATATTCTTGAACTAGTTCTGGGAGGAAGTCAAATTATTTTGATGCTTCTATATTTTGCTTTTAAGGTTTTCTAGGCAGGGTCAGAGTGGTACTTAGTCAAAAGCTATTTTTCTTCACTATTGAGGCAAGACCCTTCCTAATACATTAACAAAGTCTCCTTGGAATATAAAGTTTTCCACTCTAGCTGTTAGAAACAGTTGCTATTCCCAACCATACGTGACCCCCAGGTGCTATTCCTTCAAACCATATTGGTTGATTATTTACTCAGTCTCAGGTAATTTCATTACATAAAAGGCTAATATTCAACTGAATACTTGTGGGAGATATACTGCAGACTGTTCTCTTCTTCTGTAGCATCTCTTCTCCAGCATTTGCCCTATAAACCCTGGCTACCCTAGCTTTGCTAGACTTTCAGCCCCTTTTTCTCAAGTCTGCAAATCCACTGGACTGTTCCCGAGTTCCCCACAACCTCAACCTTCTTGCACTATGGTTTGAAAACATCCAAGCAGTAAGCTCAAAAAAATGTAGTGCTCACTTCATTTCTTAGAGAGCTCAATAAATTAACAAATTTATAAATGTCAAATGAATATGACACATGCTATATTTCTTCAACCTTTGTGAATATGATTAACATTGTAAATAATAGAATTTTGTGTCTGTTTACATGTGTTTAAAAATATCATTTGATTATGCTTTTCATCTTTTCCCGATTATATTGTAATCTCTTAAGGAATTATAATTGTATTATGTATGCACAATTACTTGAACTTACAATATAAATAAAATTGTTTTAGTTCCTAGATTGTAATTATTTTAATTGAATGAAAATAGGTTTTTCTAAAATGTTTTTGCACATTGAAAAAAATACTATTGTATTTCTGTTTTTTACTGTCAGTTTGCTAATTAAATTAGTTTAACTGACATAATGCAAAAGTAACATTCATACAGCCCCTGTCAAATTATAATTGGTGGAAGCAGAAATAGTATTTTCCTGTTGTTAATATCAGAATTTATAAGATGGAAAAAATCTTCAAATTATTCGAGTTTGAAATGTGAAATTTTATAGGTTGATTGGAAAATAGCCTCATGAAGAACTGCTGTATAAAAATATTGAAGGATCATAGGAAATAAGGATTCTTGTATGTTAGTGAGAAATACTGAAGACATATAGCTTTCTGATAAACAGTTCACAATATACAGTTTTACTTGCAGACCCTGGCTAGGAAAAGGAACTCATAACTGAGAAGCAGGTGGAGCAGCAGAAGCTGCTAGAGGCAGTGAATGTGCTTCATAGAGAGTCCTGCGCTGTCTGAGGCTGGGTCACAGCAGGATTCACTCCAGCCACTTGGGGAGTGACCAGGTACCTGCAGGTCATCTCAGGCCAAGCATAGTCTAGTTTACACCACACCACCACCATCTAAGAAAGAGTCTCTTCCAGGAATCAGCTACGCTGCTGACTCGCTGTTTTAAAGTATACTTCAGAGATCATTCATCAAAACAATATCCTCATAAAGAATCCTAATGCAACGAAACAGCAAAAATCCTAAAATTTGCTGAAAATGCGTTTGACAGGTGATACAAAGATGAAACACTTTAGAAGTATAAAAACAGAGAATTGCTTTAGAGATGTTTTCCAGTGACTTCTTTCATGATAGCATTCTCTAACACCTTACCTGTGATTGATTTAAGATCTCATGTAAACCTTTAACAACTCTTTAAAACATATCCACCAAGTAATCCTCCTTGAATATTTTCCTTACATCATGGTTCTCCTTGATTTTATTATCTTTTAGATTTAACACCAACTCTAACTTCTGAAAGAGGAGGCACCTACAGTGAGGGTGAGGGTCTTTAACTAGTAGTGAAGGAGAGTTAGAATTCTAGACCACTAAACCATGTGACTTAAAATTGCTGCATATTCACAGATGAAGTTTTCATCCTATAAAGTGCCCTTCAATGTTAGTGGGCTCAAGGGCAGGAAATCACACTTTTCTCTCCTAGAATTGACACAAAGCATTTGCCTTTACCAACTAAGCTGTTTAAGCTGTTATGTGCTTAAAAAGTGCACATAAACATCACAGCAAGTTCATTTCATACACATTTTTATGATTGTAAACCTTGGGGAGAAACACACTTCAACCCTAACCTTTATGTCAAAAACCAGTTATTGTTTTCAAGTTATGAGTCATTTCGATTTTTAAATATTTACCTGTAGACAGAATTTCTTCAAAGTCTAACTGGTCTTATTTTTATCCTCCTTTGTGTCATGAACTGTAGCTCAGATCTTCAAATTTCAGTAGATATAGTGAAGATGTAAATATAAATACATTTAAATGTAAATAATTAAACTGGTTTGAGCCTTTTGAGTAGACTGAACCTAAAAAAAGATGAATGAGTCAGTCTTTTTAAAATCAATTTGATTGGCCATCATATTCAGCAATGGTAAACAGAGGACTCACCAGGACAATGGGCAGGTCATTTACCCTGAGGGAGTAGAGCAGAATGACTTGATTAAGAAGCTTACAACACTTTCAGGAATTCCCATGGTCTTCAGATTAACAGTGTCTAGGCTGGGATTTATGCCCCTACCCCCATCTCATGCCATACTTCTTTCTATTCTCTAGCTATATGAACTCTTTCGAAATTCCTTTAATGTGCCAAGCTCTTTCTTGTATGTTAATTTTCCAGAAACCTTCTATACCAAACCCTCCCCTTCTCACCTAAGATTGACCTCCTTTGGGTCTCAGCTCAGCCATCACCTTCTTAAAGAAGCCATCTCTAATTACCTCTATCCCCCATTGCCTCACAGACACAGTCTGCATGCACAACACAAGCGTGGACACCTGTCTCATCTACACACCAGATTAAGTTAAACTCCTAAGCTCTCACTCCCCTTGATACTGGTTGCTTTTTTTTTTTTTTTTTTTTTTTTGAGACAGGGCCTTGCTCTATTGCCCAGGCTGGAGTGCAGTGGCAAGAGGCAAGAACGTGGCTCACTGCAGCCTCAAGTTCCTAGGCTCAAGGGATCCTCTTACCTCAGCCTCCCAAGTAGCTGGGACCACAGGTACACACCACCACATCCAGCTAATTGTTTATTTTTATTTTTATTTTTTGTAGAGATGGGGTTTTGCCATGTTGCCCAGGCTGGTCTCAAATTCCTGAGCTCAAGCAATCTGCTCACCTTGGCCTCCCAAAGTGCTAGTATTAAAGACACTTCTCTTTCTCTAGCCTCATAGAATTTGTCATTCTTATTTAGTGTCTGTTTTCCCCACAAGGCTGTAGCACTATGGGGGCAGAGGATAGTGAGTCTTATTCTCAGTTGAATTCATAGCAGAACATCTGTCACACAGTGACTGCTAGGAGCACACAGAAGGAAGGAAGAAAAGAAGAGAGAAAAAAAGAAGGAAGGAAGAAAAAATAGAAGAAAGAAAGAAGAAAGAGAAAAGAAAGGAAAGAAAGAAAGGAAGGAAGAAAGAAAGGAAAGAAGGAGAGGGAGGGAGGAAGGAAAGAAGGAAAGAAGGAAAGAAGGAAGGAAGGAAGGAAGGAAGGAAGGAAGGAAGGAAGGAAGGAAGGAAGGAAAGGACCTATACAAAATTGTAAAGTCTCTATCTTAGTGGATTTGAAAGCATATAAACAAGACATTCTCTGGTGTGGCTGGCTAGACCCTACTGTACCTCAAAGTGCCTTTAGTTCTGGGTCAGGTTAAGTCAACTATACCTTCAACAGTCCTTGACCTGTTGAAAATGCAGCTCATGTGTAGTTCAATGGGAAGATTCTAGAGAGGAACTGCACTGCTTAGGTCAGCCAAGTGAAGAGCACATTTATCTCAGTTGATCTCAGGTAACCAAGGGTGAGCTATGGGCACTGATGCTTGCCCAGTCCTTTCTCTGTGAGAAGCAAGCAATAAAATGCTTTCTTTGGCAGAGATTGCATCTTTATATTCCACAAACTTCAGGGTACCACTCTGTGCAGAGAAGAATAAATCTATTCCCTGACAAAGGCAGCCTTAATATTCTCTTCAGCTTCACTAAACTTTAGACAGGTTTCTTCCTGCGTACCAGCCCCTGACATCTTTTTTCTAAGAGCATTTACGTTGAAAAACCTAAAACTGTAAATTATTTCTCTGCCTGGTTGAGGTGTAGATCGTTTAGCTTCTTGCTAATTTCAGAACCCAGGTATGTCTTACTGAAGGACAAGAACCTGATGGCCATCCCTTTAAAGGTAATCATCAAGAATAGTGGCAAACCCTTCCCTCCCAATTTCTGGGGAATGGTAGGAGCCTAATGTGACAATTAACAAACAGATGCCTAATCACATGGGCCAACCTCGTGCCAATGGCCCTCCAGTATTTTTCCGCTAGCTCACCTTCCCATCTTTTATTTCAGCAGAGTTGGGTTCAGTGTCTCTCGTCTATTATAATAGTCTTGAACAAAGTCTTCTTTGCCTATTTAGCTTTGTCTGGTTCAATTTGTTGTTGATACCCTCGTAGGCCTGGCTCACATGTGCACCTGAATTAAACTGGGGCTACATCACTCCTGGTAGATGGGAATGTTCTAGAAGGTGACCGCATTTCAAAAATTCTATCTCACTGAATAAAATGTTGGTGAACTCTCATTTAGTAAGAAGAATTCTTTTTATACTTGGAGGTGAGATTGTTTTTCTTTAATGCTATTATTTTGAAATAATATTAGAAAAAATAAAATATCTGGCTTCGTCTATGGGAGGCAGATTTGAATGATGTCCCACGAGGAAAAACTGTGGTTGGTATGTTTCAGAGCAATATCAGTTTTCTACTCCATATAATGTAGCTCACGTAATGGTCTTGATTGCAATGTTGAAATCTTGTTGAGCTCTTATTGTAAAGATCAGCCTCTGAGGTGCCTAGATTTTATTTTCTTCTGGTTTGGAGAGTGGCTGATAGGCTTTGTGGCTGAACATCTTCCCTCTCAGTAAAAGTGAATAGCACAGAATCTGATGACTAGTGAATACTCATTGAACTTTAATTGTAAGTGTTGCTGTCATCATCACATCATCACTTTCACAATTGCAAAAAACAAAGAAATAAACAGGAAATTATGCTTTCAAAACTTTCTACTCTCTACCAAAAAAAATAAAAAATAGTTGATGGGTAGTAATGCTGACTTAAAATAGACTGTAGCCTTTGCTGGATTGCTTCATTCAGACATAACTCTGAGCTCTATTTGTGAGATGTTTGTCTTTCTCTCTCCCTACCCCAATCCCTGCATTTTTCAGTGATGGATGGGCAGACAGAGATGAAGTCATTGAAGGTTATGAGGTGGAAGCCAACGGGGGAATCACGATAAAGCTACAGTCTCCAGAGGTCAGGTCATTTGATGATTATTTCCTGAAACTGAGGCTGGACACTAATACAAGAAATCCCTGGTTCCCTGAGTTCTGGCAACATCGGTTCCAGTGCCGTCTACCAGGACACATTCTGGAAAATCCCAACTTTAAAAGAATCTGCACAGGTAACTTGTCTTCACAAAATAACAACTCAGAGGCTTTGCCTCTCTTCTAGATTTATTGCAGCTTGATAAATGCGAATAGAAGGTGCCAGGGCTAGAGATCCAAAGAGAAAATTGTCATCTGTGTTTATAAAATCCTAGAACGAGAAGGAAGTGTGTATTACCCCAGGAATTCATGGAAATCTGGAAAGACAACTTTGGTCTCTGTTGGAGCAAGTGATAAGAGATAACAAAAGTAAAGGAAAAGCAAACTGAGGAGTCAGGTATCTAGTATTTAAGCCAGATAAAAGAGATTTTGTTACAAACATGTTTAGGAGACCTTAGCCATAGATAGAAGTCAGCAGTACTGGTTAGATTCTCTTTTTTCTCTTTGTGTCTTATTTAGATACAGAAGTCAGGAGAAGATGAGGTAATGTGACCCCAGGCCACACCACCAACATGGGTGTTTGTGGGCATAGGGGCCAAGAAACTGCACTCTGATCTTTCAGTCAAAACAATGGTTCACAGCTGGACAGACAAGCACCAGGCACTACTCACTGATGCCATGCCAGGAAACCGCAGCACATTGTTTCAAGTCTTTCAGGGGCGTGGTAAAATCCACAGGATGTCCTCCTTGCAACCCCTAGTACTACCATAACTCAGATTCTGAAGACTGTAACTTTTATGAGTATTATTATTATTGCTTAGGGACATTGCTGCTCCTTGTCCTTTTTCAGTGTTTTTTATGCTGTCAAGATAAATCATCTATGTCCTTTCATAATGCCATTGAAAGCCAGTTGTTTATCCTGGGTCGATAACATAGAATAATGGAGCACTTATGATAATGGGTGATGGAATCTACCCATGACCTAATTTGTATTGTAGAACAGTGGTGTGACATGTATATTCCGTACATAGGCTGAGCAGATATGATTTATAAAGGTATAGAATCATATTACACCCATATATAAAACACTGTATGTAGCAAAAAAAAAAAAAAAAGGGGATAAAGAAACATAATCCATGACTCTTGACATAAAGAGGCTTGCCGTCTCTTTGGACAAATCAAAACAGATCACGCACATGAAATAGATAAATAACAATAGATGACAATTGGTTTTTACAGGGGGTAGTAAGAATATGGCTAGTTGTATAGAATGTTTCTATTTTCAATAGTATTCATATTTTGATGTTAGAAAATGCTTTCAGATACCAATATATGTAAATGTATGATGTATGTTTGACTTCATAAGGTCCAGCAGAGTTCACTGGGAAATGGGCTGGCATGGATCTATTTTCAAACAAGGAAGTTTCAGTGTTTTAGAACTTCCTCAGTGTGGCTTCTAGGGAGGCTGACAAAGACAGGAGAAAGGGGAGACATGGCTCAACAGCAACCCACCTCTGCCACATAGGTGTTTCCATTTTCTCTGAAATAGACATCTCCTTTCTCTGAAATAATAGACACTCCAAGAATAAGGATTCTAATGGACCGATAAATCATCCAGGACAGTCTTCTTATTTGCAAAACAGAGATGATGAAGGTGAATAGGGAAAACAGTTTCTCTAGGCTCATAAGGTTATTGGCAGCAAAGAAAGGAAAGCCCACACCTCCTAGACATTGTAGTACCTACTTTTAGGCTTAGCATTTGGTAATATATTATCTCTTATTGCTTTCTAACCATTTCCTAAAAACTGTTTGCCATCTTCAACTGTAATCTTTTTGTAGTCAAAGCATCCTTCCTTCCTTCATAGAACCCTATACAACATTGATCTCTGGGAGCTCAGTCAATTCTTGTTAGCTAATTGATTAGTTAATTTACATTTTCATTCAGGATAGGGTGAAGGGCCCAAGGAGAAGAGCAGTGAGGAGCCTACTGAAAAAGCAGGTCGGGGTGGTGATGGGCATGGCAGTGGCAAGCAAGGTGGAGAGAAGTGGTTTGATGTTGAAGACATGTTGAGTGAAAGTTGACATTTGCTGACAGAATTGTCAAGAATAGCTATAATCTGAGCAACTTGAAACACGATGTCACCATTGACTGAGACAGGGGAAGACTTCAGGAAAAGAAGATTAGGGAAAGTCCAAAAGGCTGATTTTGGATAAAGTAAGTTTGAGTTATCTATTGGTGATCCAATTATAGATGTCATTTTGTCACTGTTTTTTATTAGTAACATTTGGGATACTACTTATTATACATGCTTGGATCATTTATATAAGAATTTCTAGGAAAATATTTTGATACCTGAGCTCTTAAAACAAGTTAAGACTCTGCAACGATGTACACTAATATTTTGGGTTTTCAGTTTTCACAGTACATAAAATGTCAAGGTTAAAGCTTAAAACTGGGTTAGAATATTCACAGCAAGAAATAACAATTTAAAAATCTTTATTTTATTCTTGTACTTTGCTTGAATCTCATAGCTATGTTTAAGAGCTTCTCATGTAATGACAATCTTTATGAAACATGTTTATATTTGCATTTTATTCTGCAGTCAAGTTCAGCAAATATTTCCCTTTTTTAGGTCTAAGGAAGGCAGGAGGCTTATTTAACTTTTCAATTTGGAATTAATTCATAAAACTTATTTATCTTTTCTGTAGGAAAATTCTTATAATTTTATCTTTAGCATTGTTTATATTATTTATAATATATACATTCATGTATAGCTACATTGTTCTTCATTTTTAATCTTTATATTTCTGTGAAATTGGCTTCAATATTATTGAAGAACAATAAACTCTCACTTCATGTATTATTTTTATCCATTTGAGATCCTTGAATATCAAATGAATTCCATAATCTGCTAACGAATATGCAGACACATTTATGAAAATTAGTGTGAGGAAGTAGAATTAACCTTTCCATGCTATTGATAGCTACTGTTTCTGTCACTCATTTTTACCTCTTCTAATTGGGTCACTTCTGGTGGTTTGGAAAGTTTTGATATTGCCATTAGTTTCCATAGAAACCATTATTGAACTTAATCCCAGATGTCACAATTTGAATAAAGAGTTTATGTGCACTAGACTGCCAGTTTGAATATTAAAGGTCCTGAACCCAGGCTGAGTAGTTTAGGAATCATTGTGGCTAATTAAAAAGTATTTCATGTGAAGTACACATCACTGCTTAATTAGTTGACTATATCAAGGTATTGAAGATGTGTTGGAAAAGCACTAACTGAACATCAAAGCCTAACTTCTCAAAAATTAATCATTGTAGGGCAGTAGAAACAGGTGTAAAGCAAATCGGAGTCACTCTCTTCCAGTAAATGTCTTAGCTGCTTACAGGATTTGTGTCATGCTGGCAATGGCATAGTACTTTTTCATTCGTGATGAGAATCATTAGAAAGATTTCATAGAAACTGATAGAATGTACTATTTGGAAGCACTATTACTGGGTCCAATACCAGTTCAGTTATGTATCAGCCGTATGATTTGGATGACCTAACTTAACCTCTGAACCTCAGTTTTGGTAAAATGAAAACAATGTCTAGCTTACACAGAACTCTGCATGAACTGAATGAAATAACACAAGTGAACTACTTTACAATAAAATAATACAAGTAAAATACTTTGCAGACTGAAAATACTTAGCATAAATGTAAAAGTTACTGCTAGTGTCATGTCTCACTAGAAAACAGGTTATAACATAGATCATTTCATAAAAATTATTTATTTTGGAATTATAAGTTTAACTAGGATGTGGAAACTAGAAAAAAACAAGCCAACAATCTTTAATCAATCACCCTTACACAGTTAGTGTCAATATAGATGTTTTCTCTTATATTTTCCCATGCAGTCTTTTATAATTTCTTTCTGATGATGAAAGCAATACATACTTAATGTACTATTGCATACACCTGGAAATATACAGAAGCATGAGAAAGATGAATAGAATTAAGAATTTGCTCTTATCTAACCATCATTAGTCACTGTTAAATTTTTGGCATGTTTTCTTCTTTCTCTATATAGTTTTAAATTATGTATTATTATTTTATATCTTACTTTATTAAAAGAAATGTTGCTCTGTTTTATACATTGATAAATTTCTCTTTGCCATTAAATTCTTTTATTTTTAATGGCTGCTTAACATTTTGCACTCAGATAAGCTATAAATTTAGGCATTTCATTCTTCCTATTTAGGTTGTTTTTAGATATTCACAATTTTTTAAAATGTAGCAGTGATATAATAAAAATTTTTTATCCTAAGCTTTTTTTATATTTTAAATAATTTTCTTAGGTTGCAGTTCTAGAAGTTAAATTTCTAGAAGTTCAATCAAAAGATAAAAACATTTTTGGCCGGGCATGGTGGTTCATGCCTGTAATCTCAGCACTTTGGGAGGCTAAGTTGGGCAGATGGCTTGAGGTCAGGAGTTTGAGACCAACCTGGCCAACACTGTGAAACCTTGTCTTTACTAAAAATATGCAAATTAGCCAAGATGATGGCGGGCACTTGTAATCCCTGCTACTTTGGAAGCTGAGGCAGGAAAATCGCTTGAACCTAGGAGGTAGAGGTTTCATTGAGCCGAGATCACGCCACTGCACTCCAGCCTGAGTGATGAGCAAGACTCTGTCTCAAAACAAAAAACAAACAGAAAAAGATACGAACACTTTTAAGCCTTTGAAAAGGAGTTCCAAAAGGCAACTCCTACTAATGCTGCATAAAACTCTATGCATTCTTTTCCTTAATTATCATCACAGTGTGCATACAATTCTGTTTCTTATTTCACTTAGGATTATATTTTACATAGTTTTGATGTTGCTGCGTGGCCTTTATAACCACCATTTTAATAACTCCATAATATTCTATCCAGTTAAAATACTATAATTACTAGCCATTCTTTTGTTGGACATTTAGATGACTTTTAATTTTCCTTCATACATTAAAAAACACCCTGAATATGGTACACAGAGTTTTCACAGTTGTTATTATTATTTTTGGATTGTTCCTTCATAGTAGATTCCTAAACATATGATTATTAGTTAATAACTTGATAAATTTGGGGTCCCTTAAAAATATATACTACACTTTCTTACAATATGGCAATATTTGCATATTTAATATTTGCTATGGCAAGCAGTATATTAACTGTATGAGTTTATTCTGTCCTTCTCAGCCTTTTTCACAGCTCAGTGAAATCATAGTCATTATTCTACTTTCTCTCCATATTCTTTGTACCAATTGAGAACAGATGGATACAATGCCTTTTAAAATTAGTATATCTTACATTTGGCTATTTTATAAGTCATAATGAAAGAATTTGGCTAATATCTGTAATTCTCACTAACAGCTCAGGACTAGTAAGATAATGATAGATAGTCTAGTGAAAACATTTTAAGACTTTCAAGCAAGGGTACCCTTACTCCAATAATTCGGAGATTGCCATTCACAATTTTAGACTGATATTGATCTTCATTGTATATTTGCCTTATTAGGTTTCAAATTTTATGGAGTCTATTTTGAATTAACTTATTTTATAAGGCCAGATAAGATCATTCCATTACAGTTTGATCCAGATTAAGACGTTCCATAAACTGCGATGGGCTCCAGTTTACTTCAGCCCATTGGCTCCTTTGGTAATAATTTCTCTTTGTCTCTGGAAGTTTGACCCAAATGTCAGTATGCACTTCTGAAGAATATCATCTGCTTTCCACCCAGAAGCTGGTATTATTAGTTGGGGTTTGTGGAAGACATCACATTTCTTCACCCCTTTTTGTATCCATGCTCTTTGAAATATGGCTTTGTAGCTTCTCTCTTCAAGAGGTAGAGTTTTGTTCCCTACCTCTTGAATCTGAATCAACCTTACAATTTAGTAGCTCCAAGTTTAGGCCTAAAGAGACTTGACCTACTCTCATTTTCTTTCTTGGAACCTTACCTTAGCCATATGAATAAGGCTGAGTTTATCTGCTAGAAGATGAGAAATAACATGGATCAGAAACAGGATGACCTCTCAGTTAAGAGTGTCCTAGATTAGCCACTCCCTGGCCAACCCACCACCTGACTGTTGCCGTATGAGTGAGCGCAGCTGAGATATGTCCAACTCAGAGCAGCAGAACTTCCCAGTTGACTCCTAGATTCATGAACTAAATAAGTTCTTATTGTTTTAAACCACTAAGCCCTGGGATGGTTTGTTATACAGACTTTTTTTGTGGCAATTGATAACTGGTAAAGGTATTCATAGCTTTGTAATCCATGGAGCAATAGTTGGTTTAATTGAATTATGGAACACAATTCCTCAACCCAATGCTAGAATGCTCTTTTCCCTTCATAAGAAGGGTGATGCAATATTGCACCCAAGATCTTGTGGAACAAAGCCAAGAAGTTTTATAGATCCTGCAATCAAAAGAATTTTAAAGCCCCCTGATCCAAGGCAGTTAAACTCTTCTACTTAGGAATTCTGCTATGCATACAGGAAGTGCTG
Organism: Cacajao melanocephalus; assembly: GCA_963573385.1. Classification (NCBI taxonomy): domain Eukaryota; kingdom Metazoa; phylum Chordata; class Mammalia; order Primates; family Pitheciidae; genus Cacajao; species Cacajao melanocephalus. The sequence continues at coordinate 48,616 of CAUYLG010002792.1, forward strand.
AAAAAATGGGGTACAGTTATATCTGAGCCAAACAAATACTCTCAAAACAGTCATATGTTCTCATACAGTGCTGTTATAAGTTGTTTTATGGAAATAGGTTTTACAAGTCTTAAATGTATTTATATACTTTAGTTGGAAGGATGAAAGTAAACTGACCTTATGTCTCATTTGGACATTATAATTTCTCAGAAAAATCTTATTATTACAGAGATGAAGCTCTGAAAGTAACTATTCTATAGGCACAATATTGGCTTGCCTATCTCTTATTAACACTTTTTATTGGCACTGCCAAATGTTTTAGCCACTAGCCACATGTTTCTATTTGTATTTAAATTTAAATCAGTGAAAAATACATGAAATGGAACATTCAGTTCCTCGGTTTCACTAGCCACAGTTCATGTATCATTAGCCAAGTGTGGTTGGTGACTGCCATATTGGACAGCACAGATGGAGGAAACTTCTACTATTGCAGAAAGAACTATTGAACAGTGCTGCTCTAGAGTGTTTTCTACTTTCCTAACTTCTCAAATTCAACTTTTATAGTTTCCGTAGTATTTGGATATAACTTACAAGTTACTAATTTGAGACTGATCAACCTGTTGAATATCCTGACCAACTACAACAGCTGAAAATTGACTCACTCTTTGGTATGAGCCAAGACTGCCAGCTTGCTTGGTGATTCCCACAAATTTAATATTGGATGGAATTAGAGAAACATGCATATGTTTTGTCATCCAAAAATTATAAAGATTGATGCCGGGGCATGGGTTTTTCATTCTTGTACTTTATATACATCTTGATTTGTTTCCCAAAGAGCTCAGATAATTTTTAGTAGCAGATACAGACTTGAGGTATAAAAATGAAAATTATTTGAGGCATCTAACACGCATTGAAAGAGTGAACAGTTACTATTTTATCTTTTATATGCAAGTGATTTTTTTTAAACTATGCCTGCAAACCAGTTACCTAGAGATTGACCCAAGTTTCATATACTTTAGTTATTACTAGAATTTGGTTAAAACTATTAATAAATTATTTAAGTACATCAATTTTCTTCTTATTGAATAACGCATGGATGTCTAAAGTTGAATGCTCTGTGATGTGGTTTAGTTGGCCTTCTGAACAAGTTTGAAATGAGTGTTTTCAATGATTAAAGTCTGTGACTGTTCATAAAGATTTCACCTTGGCATGAGTAGTGGTTAGTGTCTATTTAGATTGTTTCTGTGGCATTTCTCCATGTCCTCTATAGCTGTCGCTTCTTGTCAGAAGAATAGTTTTGTGTTTCACACCTTGTACACACTTGCTGCCGGGAAAATTTATATAAAGTCATATTTTTCAATCATCGTAGAAAGTAACAATTGTTCAGGGTGGGTGTGACCAAGTATACTTGAGGTCTGGTCCATTTACTCTTTTCTACTTTTTTATAGTTTTATTAAGGTTACACACATTGATAATGCACAATTTGATCAATGTTGATGTATGTAGATGCCCAAGAAACACACATCAATTACTGGAATTAAGATACTGAACATATTACTTTCCAAATTCCTTTGCACCTCATTGAAAATCCCTCTCTTCTACCCCTCTTCATCCCAATCCCCAGGCAGTCACTGCTTTCCTGTCGCTATATTTTATTTGTAATTTTCATACTTTAATATAAATGGAATTTTTATAAAAGAGTACATTATATACTTTTTTCTGCCTGCCTTTTTTCACTCAGCACAGTTATTTTGATATTCATCACTGTATTTTATATATTAACAGTTAATTCCTTTTTTTTTTCTTTTGGAGACAGAGTCTTGCTCTGTCGCCCAGGCTGGAATGCAGTGGCACGATCTTGGTTCACTGCATCCTCTGCCTCTAATGTTTGATCTTGGTTCAAATGATTCTCCTGCCTCGATTTCCCAAGTAGCTGAGATTACAAGTGTGTGCCACCATGCCCAACTAATTTTTTTTTTGTATTTTTAGTAGAGAGGTCTTGAACTCCTGACCTCAAGTGATCCACCCGCCTTGGCCTCCCAAAGTGCTAGGACAACACTTAACTCCTTTTAATTGATTGGTAGTGTTCCCTTATTTGTATATCATAATTTGTTTATGTATTCACCTGGTAATGAACATTTGAGTTGTTTCCAGGTTTTGGTTATTTTAAATAAAGCTGCTATGAATATCTTTATACAAATCTTTGCATAAATATATTCTTTCACTTTTCTTTGGTCAGTTCCTAGGAGTGTAATGCCTGCATCATGTGGTAAGTGTGTGTTTAACTTCTTTTTATTCACCTTTTGGTCCTATTCACTATGGAGATAATATGACTGTGAAAACAGCATCATAAAGGGATTGAACACTGAGAAGATAAATGGCTTGTTAAATTTCAAGAACCAGTGAGACTTCTGAACTGCTTCTTGAAGAGTGTATTCCATCATTCCATTTTTTTTTTATTTGCAGGTCGCAATTAAGGTGAAGGGGATATTTTATGTTTATATTATGAGCCAAGTCTTGGGTCATAATAGCTACTAAATATGATTTCTTATTAGCTACTATGGAATCAAGGTTGTCGTATCTCTGAAGAACTTCCTTAGTAGGTTCCCTAATGATAAATTTTCCAGGGACTGCTTTTCCTGAAAACTAACCTCTTATCCAAAGTTAAAATATTCATTTGTGCCCTAATGACTAGGAATCTGCCTTGTATAATCATCCCACAAGTTATATTTATGTCTCTAGGCCACAGTAATGTACTGGGGAGTCATATTTTATGTCCAATAACTATTTGTCAAACCTCACACCAATGAGGTGTATGAGGCCAGGAGTTCAAGACCAGCCTGGGCAATATAGCAAGACCCTGTCTCTGTAAAAAATTATCTGGGCATGATGACATGTACCTGTAGTCCTAGCTACTTGGGAGGCTGAGGTGGGAGGATCACTTGAGCCCAGGAGATCAAGGCTGCAGCGAGCTATGATTGTGGCACTGCACTCCAGTCTGGGCAACAGAGTGAGAATCTGTCTCTTAAAACATAAAAATAAAAAAGAAATGCCAGTGAATTGAATCCAGATGATGTAAATAGATCTGGATCGAATACTCCAGTCAGCTTAATACTATTGTGCAATCCATTTGGCTAAATTAATAGCTTAAGCCTTTGAATGATGTAAATAAGAATCTGGTGCTTCAGAGCTGTAGTTCTCAAGCATGGCTTATTAAGACCATCAGGAAAGCTTTTACACAAAACTTTCCTATATTAATCTGGGTCTTACACCATACAAATTGAATCAGAATCTTTGGAGTGAGGCCAAGCATTTATTTTAAGGACAAGAAGAAATTCATACTTAAAATTTATAAGCCATTTAAAATTTCAAAATTCAGAACCATCTGTCATTGTCCAAGTTGGGAGCCTACTAAGGTTTTGGCCCTGGCTATAGCATCTGAGATAGCTAATGAGATTTTAGTGATTCCTGATGCTGAATCAGTCGCTTCTGTTTGTTTTATTTATTTATTGGTAGGCTTGTTTTATATTATTTTCTGCCTGCCTGCATTTGAAATATTGGCATTCTGAAACCAATAAGTCATAACTAAACACTGTGTGCCTGCATGCCCAGATTGGGTAATTCTTAGATGTATTAATTTTCTATTACTGCTATAATAAATTACCGCAAACACAATAGCTTGAAGCAACACAAATTTCTTATGTAACAATTCTGTTTCTTATGTAACAATTCTATGACCTAACCTCTAAGACCCTAACAAGAGTCTCCCTGGGGTAACATTAGAGGGTCAGCAGGCCTGCATTCCTTATGAAGGCCCAAGGAGAGAATGTTTCCTTGCCTTTTCTAACTTTTAGAGGCCACTCAGATGTCTTGGCTCATGGCCCCATTCCTTCACATCCAAAGCCAAGAACATTACATCTGTCTGACTTTTCTTCCACAACCACACCTCTCTCTGACCATGACCAGGAAAGTTTCTCCACTGTTAAGGATTCATGTGATTGAGACACAGGTAACCCAGGATAATCTCTCCATCTCAAGGGAAGATTAGTCACATTCCCACAGTCTCTTTTACCATGAAAATGAGTTTATTCACAAGTTCAGTGATTAGGATGTGGGCATCTTTGTGGGACTGTTATGTTGTCTACTATACTAGGTGTCCAGACAGAGCACAGCATTAGCCTCTCTAAGTCCCTACCGGCTGCTTCTTTGGTGCCTTCTACTGCTGCAGCCTGCCTCTGTTGGAAATGACTCTTTAAAAACAGATTTTAAAAGTCATTTGTGTTGTGTTCCTGTGAAAGTTAAAACATCCAGGCAGTTGACGACATATACTTCTTGCACCCAGCCTCAGGGAAGTCTCTTATTTCATATCATCATCCTCCTTGGCATCCTCTGTTGGAGAATGCTCCTCTGATTGGGTACTGTCTTTCTGAAGGCCAAGCAGCTCTCTTCCTCTTCTACCTGATCCTAAAATGTTGAAGGCCCAAGGCCCATTTCAAATCTCCAATGCTCACGGTCTCTTTTAGCCTAGGCTGCCAGCTTTTTAATTTTTCTAAGAAAAATCTTACTATAAATGTAGTTTTCTTTTTAACTAGTTTATCAGGCACGACATGCACCAATAACCATGCCTACAATTCTTGTTAGACAACTGTCACTTTCCAGACTTACTTTTAGGTACATTGAACCTAGTAGACTCCTAGTGAAAAGCCAGTCTTACTCTCTTGTTTCTCAGCTATTTTCTTCATCTGAAAGATTTATGTGTGCCAAATTAATACTTTCAGATATTTTAACAAAAGAATATGAATCTTGATATGGCTCTTGCCATGAATCTAAGTTTAGTTTTCATGAATCTTTTGTGGTGCAAAGACCCTGTTAGCTTGCTTTTTAACAGTTGGAAACAAAAATCGATTTCACTTTTGTCTTTGCACATTTAATTTTTCTACCTCCTTGCCTAAACATGCAAGCTAGGTTGATAAAACTTCTGCCTTCCAAGTTATTGCAAGTGACAATATTAATGAGTGTTTTACCGTTGCATAATAATGGAATAATGATGTCATTTTAGACCCTGGTCACAGTTTCTTTGCCAATTACTTCCTGTTTCTGTATGCCTTGTACTTTACATTTCATTGTTGGTTTTGTTGCTGTTGTAGCCATCCCCCTATTATTGATTCTTCCTATCCATGAGCACGGAATGTTTTTCCATTTGTTTGTGTCCTCTCTTATTTCTTTGAGCAGTGGTTTGTAGTTCTCCTTTAAGAGGTCCTTTGCATCCTTTGTAAGTTGTATTCCTAGGTATTTTATTCTCTTTCTAGCAATTGTGAATGGGAGTTAACTCATGATTTGGCTCTCTATTATTGGTATATAGGAATGCTTGTGATTTTTGCACATTGATTTTATATCCTGAGACTTTGCTGAAGTTGCTTATCAGCTTAAGGAGATTTTGGGCTGAGACAATGGGGTTTTCTAAATACACAATCATGTCATCTGCAAACAGAGACAATTTGACTTCTTCTCTTCCTATTTGAATACGCTTTATTTCTTTCTCTTACCTGAATTCTCTGGCCAGAACTTCCAATACTATGTTGAATAGGAGTGGTGAGAGAGGCCATCCTTGTCTTGTGCCGGTTTTCAAAAGAATGCTTCCAGCTTTTGCCCATTGAATATAACATTGGTTGTGGGTTTGTCATAAATAGCTCTTATTATTTTGAGTTATGTTCCATCAATACCTAGTTTATTGAGAGCTTTTAGCATGAAGCGGTGTTGAATGTTATCGAAGATCTTTTCTGCACCTGTTGAGATAATCATGTGGTTTTTTTCACTGGTTCTGTTTATGTGATGGATTATGTTTATTAATTTGCATGTGTTGAATCAGCTTTGCATCCCAGGGATAAAGCTGACTTGATCATGATGGATAAGCTTTTTGATGTGCTGCTGAATTCAGTTTGCCAGTATTTTATTGAGGATTTTCACATTGATAGTCGTCAGGGATATTGGCCTGAAGTTTTCTTTCTTTCTTGTCTCTCTACCAGGTTTTGGCATCAGGATAATGCTGGCCTAATAAGATGAGTTAGGTACGAGTCCCTCTTTTTCTGTTATTTGGAATAGTTTCAGAGGGAAGGGTACCAGCTCCTCTTTGTGCCTTTGGTAGAATTCAGCTGTGAATCTGTCTAGGCCTAGGCTGTTTTTGGTTTAATTACTGCCTCAATTTCAGAACTTGTTATCGGTCTATTCAGGGATTCAACTTCTTCCTAGTTTAATCTTGGGAGAGTGTGTGTGTCCAGGAATTTATCCCTTTCTTCTAGATTTTCTAGTTTATTTGTATAGAGGTGTTTATAGTATTCTCTGATAGTAGTTTGTATTTCTGTGGGATCAGTGGTGATATCGCCTTTATCATTGTTATTGTATCAATTTGATTCTTCTCTTTCTTCTTTATTAGTCTGGCTAGCATTCTATCTATTTTGTTAATCTTTTCAAAAAACCAGCTCCTGGATTCACTGATTTTTTTGAAGGGTTTATTGTGTCTCCATCTCCTTCAATTCTGCTATGACCTTGGTTATTTGTTGTCTTCTGCTGGCTTTTGAATTTGCTTGCTCTTGCTTCTCTAATTCTTTTAATTGTGATGTTAGGGTGTTGATTTTAGATCTTCCCACTTTCTCCTATGGTCATTTAGTGTTACAAATTTTCCTCTAAACATTGCTTAAGCTGTGTTCCAGAGATTCTGAAACATTGTGTCTTTGTTCTCATTGTTTTCAAAGAACTTATTTATTTCTGCCTTCATTTCATTATTTACCCAGTAGTTATTCAGGAGCAGGTTGCTCAGTTTCCATGGAGTTGTGCAGTTTTGAGTGAGTTTCTTAATCTTGAGTTCTAATTTGATTGCACTGTGGTCTGAGAGACTGTTTGTTATGATTTTCATTCTTTTGCATTTGCTGAGGGGTGTTTTACTTCCAATTATGTGGTCAATTTTAGAATAAGTATGATGTGTTGCTGAGAAGAATGTATATTCTGTTGATTTGGGGTGGAGAGTTCTGTAGCTGTCTATTAGGTCCACTTGGTCCAGAGCTGAGTTCAAGTCCTGAATACGCTTGTTAATTTTCTGTCTCATTGATCTATCTAATATTGACAGTGGGGTGTTAAAATCTCCAACTATTATTGTGTGGGAGTCTAAGTTTCTTTGGTCTCTAAGACCTTGCTTTATGAATCTGGGTGCCCCTGTATTGGGGGGATATATATATATATATATATGATAGTTAACTCTTCTTGTTGCATTGATCCCTTTTCCATTATGTAATGCCCTTCTTTGTCTTTATTGAACTGTGTTGGATTAACATCTGTTTTATCAGAAACTAGGATTGCCACCTCTGATTTTTTTTCTCTGTATTTGCTTGGTAAATCTTCCTCCATCCCTTTGTTTTGAGCCTATGTGTGCCTTTGCACATGAGATGGGTCTCCTGCATACAGCACACTGATGAGTCTTGACTCTAACCAATTCGCCAGTCTGTGTCTTATAACTGGGGCATTTAGCCCATTTACATTTCAAGTTAATATTGTTATGTGTAAATTTTATCCTGTCATTATAATGCTAGCTGATTATTTTGCCCATTAGTTAATGCAGTTTCTTCATAGTTTCGATAGTTTTTATAATTTGATATGTTTTTGCAGTGGCTGATACCAGTTTTTCCTTTCCATATATAGTGCTTCCTCAGGAGCTCTTGTAAGGCAGAGCTCCTGACTTACAAAATCTTTCAGATTTTGTAAGACAGGATTTTGATGACAAAATCTCTCAGAATTTGTCTGTAAAGAATTCTATTTCTCCTTTTATGAAGCTTAGTTTGGCTGGATATGAAACTCTGGATTGAAAATTCTTTTCTTTAAGAATGTTGAATATTGGCCCCCACTCTCTTCTGGTTTGTAGGGTTTCTGCAGAGAGATCTGCTATTAGTCTGATGGGCTTCCCTTTGTGGGTAACCCGACCTTTCTCTCTGGCTGCCCTTAACATTTTTTTTCTTCATTTCAACCTTGTAGAATCTGATGATTACATGTCTTGGGGTTGCTTTTCTTGAGGAGTATCACTGTGGCGTTCTCTGTATTTCCTGAATTTAAATGTTGGCCTGTCTTGCTAGGTTAAGGAAGTTCTCCTGGATAATATCCTGAAGAGTGGTTTCCAAGTTGGTTCCTTTCTCCCCATCACTTTCAGGTACACCAATCAAATGTAGGTTTGGTCTTTTCACATATTCCCATATTTCTTGGAGGGCTTGTTCATTCTTTTTTATTCTTTTTTCTCTAATCCTATCTTCACACTTTATTTCATTAAGTTGATCTTCAATTTCTGATATCCTTTCTTCTGCTTGATCAATTCAGCTATTTGATACTTGTGTATACTTCATGAAGTTCTCATGCTATGTTTTTCAGCTCCATCGGGTCATTTACATTCTTCTCTGAATTGGTTATTCTAGTTAGCAATTCCACTAACCTTTTTTCAAGTTCTTAGCTTCTTTGCATTGGGTTAGAATATGCTCCTTTAGCTTGGAGGAGTTTATTATTACCCACTTTCTGAATCCTACTTCTGTCAATTCATCCAGTTTCGTTCCCTCGCTTACAAGGAGTTGTGATCTTTTGGAGGAGAAGAGGCATTCTGGTTTTTGGAATTTTCAGCCTTTTTGTGCTGGTTTTTCTTCATCTTCATGGATTTATCTACATTTGGTCTTTGATGTTTGTCACCTTCAGATGGAGTTTCTGTGTGGATGTCTTTTTTTGCTGATATTGATGCCATTCCTTTCTGTTTGTAACTTTTCTTTCTAACACTCAGAACCCTCTGCTGCAGATCTGCTAGACTTTGCTGGAGGTCCACCCCAGACCCTGTTTGCCTGGATATCGCCAGCAGAGGCTGCAAAACAGTAAAGATTGCTACCTATTCCTTCCTCTGGAAGCTTCATCCCAGAGGAGCACCTACCAAGTGCCAGCTGGAGCTCTCTCGTATGAGGTGCTTGTCAACCCCTGCTGGGAGGTGTCTCCCAGTCAGGAGGTACAGGGGTCAGGGACCCACTTGAGGACGTAGTCTGTCCCTTAGCAGAGCTCGAGCACTGTGCTGGGAGATCCACTGCTCTCTTTATAGACAGCAGGCAGGAACACTGAAGTCTGCTGAAGCTGCGCTCACAGTTGCTGCTTCCTTCAGTTGCTCTGTCCCAGGGAGATGGGAGTTTTATCCATAAGCCCTTGACTGGGGCTGCCGCCTTTCTTTCAGAGATGCCCTGCCCAGAGAGGAGGAATCTAGAGAAGGCAGCTTGGCTACAGTGGCTTTGCTGAGCTGCCGTGGGCTCTGCCCAGTTTGAACTTCCCAGTGGCTTTGTTTACACTGTGAGGGCAAAACCACCTACTCAAGCCTCAGTAATGGCGGCTGCCCCTCCCCGCACCAAGCTCCAGTCCAGGTCAACTTCAGACTGCTGTGCTGGCAGTGGAGAACTTCAAGCCAGTGGATCTTAGCTTGCTGGGCTCCGTGGGGTAGGATTCACTGAGCTAGACCACTTGGCTCCCTGGCTTCAGGCCCCTTTCTAGGGGAGTTCTGTCTCGCTGGCATTCCAGGTGCCACTGGGGTATGAAAGAAACACTCCCGCAGCCAGCTCAGTGTCTGCTCAAACGGCCACCCAGTTTTGTGCTTGAAGCCCAGGGCCCTGGTGGCATAGGCATCTGAGGGACTCTCCTGGTCTGTGGGTTGTGAAGACCTTGGGAAAAGTATAGTATCTGGGCTGGAGTGCACAGTTCCTCAGGGCACAGTCCCTCAAGGCTTCCCTTGGCTAGGGGAGGGAGTTCCCTAACCTCTTGTGTTTCCTGGGTGAGATGACGCCCCACCCTGCTTTGGCTCACCCTCCATGGGCTGCACCCACTGTCTAACCAGACCCTATGAGATGAGCCGGGTACCTCAGTTGGAAATGCAGAAATCCCCCGCCTTCTGTGTTGATCTTATCGGGAGCTGTAGACATGAGCTTTTCCCTTTTGGCCATCTTGCCAGCCATCTAAAATTTTAAACTTAATTAAAATTTTAACTGTCAAAATTACTGTGTTAAAATGCCTTGAGAAATTTTTTTGCCAAAAATGAAGAGAAATTTCCTTCTTCTCTACCAAGACTCCAGTAAATTAATTATAGGTACTTTATATTAAGGCAGTGAATGAAATATTCTGAGCACCAAGACAGTATGATATTTTTCAGAAGAGCTTGTCAACAAAATACCTTTATTTTCTAATTAAAGTAAGATTAAGCAATAATCAGGCATTAATGTCCTGAGTTTCATGTTTCCACTAGTGAAGTCTTCCTCTCTGTTTAAAGGTTTTGAGTAGGACTGGAGCTTCTTCTCATCATAAGAGGGATAAAAAAGAAAGGAATTTATACATAGTCCACCCAGTATAATGACCTTCTATCTACAGGGGGATCTCACCTTCCAGATCTACCCTGAGATAAGTGACTGATGAGAAGTTGTAGAATTTCATTTCTTGCATGGGTGTGAGAGACCAATATTATCTTTTCTAACAACAGAGATTGTTTCTGCAAAAGAACAAGCATGTACAAATTATTATGATGTAGTACAATGATTGTTTAACAGCTTAACTCATATTTCCTCTATTTGCAGGGGATTTTACACCATACCCTAGGAATAAAATGGCCTCAGTCTGGCTGTACCATGCTCTCTTGGTGACAGTTTTTCAAGTCTACATGTGCAGAGGTTAAGGAAACATTGTTATGTAGCAAACGGCTAAGAATTCCACATTTTCTGATCCAACATCCTTCACAAAATTGTCCAAGGGTCCTTGGAACACTATTATTAGGCATTATACTTTTCAAAATCCTTAAATTAATCTGTGAAGATTTCTGTCACATTTTAATTTATATCTTTTTATATATCACTGAAGCTGAATATTTTCTCAGCTTTTATAATTTTATCTTCTGTGAGTTTCTTTGCTTATGTCTTTTGTCAGAGTGCCTTTTCTTGAAATTAAAATTGGTTTTATTTTAAATTTCTTATTCTAAAACATCTACTTCCTTATTTTTAAACCCTTAAGTTATGTAGAAAATTAGTTTTGGCCTTTGAGTTTTTAAAACCATGTCCTTAGTGCCAGGTCTGGTTTGTAAGTAAGAATGCATTTAGTTATGAGAACATGAGTGTTGGACTCTAAAATGAGGTGAATAAGTCACAGAAGTGACCACAAGCCTATTGGAATTGACTTAATTAAAAATAAAAATATAAACAAAAGTTAAATTGTGTTTGAAGACATGCCTGTAAATCACTATTTTTCACAATAGCAGACATGGAATCAACGTAAATGTCCATTAAAGATAGATTGCATAAAGAAAATTTAATACATACACACCAAGGAATACTATGCAGCCATAAAAAAGAATATGGCCTTTGCAGGGACATGGATGTAGCTGGAGGCCATTATCCTTAGCAAACTGACACAGGAATAGAAAACCAAATATCACATGTTCTCACTTATGAGTAGGAGCTAAATGTTGAAAACACATGGACACATAGAGGGGAACAATACATACTAGGGTCTTTTGTGGGGCAGAAGGCAGGAAGAGGGAGAGGATCAGGAAAAATAACTAATGGGCACTAGGCTTAATACCTGGGTGATGAAATAATCTGCACAGAACACAAGTTTACCTTGTAAGAAACCTGCACTTGTACTCCTGAACTTAGAGTAAAAGTTAAAAAAAAAGTAAAAGTGATATGAATAAAAGTTAGTAAAATTAATATATAGAAATTAAATCAAGACATAAAATATGGATACTGTGCAGCAATCTCCCAGTTATATGACATAGCCCACGTTAGCTAACAACATTATTAAAAACTTTACCAGTGACTGTTTAACCAAAATTTATGTATATATGCCTGGATATATTTTATACATTAATACATAGCTGTTTTCCAAAATGTACTTAAGGCAATGTACAAAAATCCTAACAATATGACTGGTTGTTATTGAATGAACAGAAAATAGGAATACCAGGAAGTTAGCTGTGGTATAATATCAGGTGCCCAATGTGTGCCTTGATTTTCTTTAAATAAACCTTTAATTTTAGAAAAGTTTTAAAGATTTACAGAAAAATTGTGAAAATGTAATAGAGTCCCTATATACCCTACAATCAGTTCCCCCACTGTAATATGTAACGTTAGATTTGTCATAATCAATGAACCAGTTTTGATACATTATTAACTAAAGTCCATCTGCTATTCATAGTTTCTTAATTTTCATCTAATGCCCTTTTTTTGTGTTTCAGAAATGCCATCCACAGGATACCACTTTGCATTTAATCATCATATCACCTTAGGTCTCTTGACTGTGATTCTTATGACTTTAAAATATGGAAACTTTATGCAATAAGGGTAAAGTAAAATCAGATAAAGTCAAGATTGCTTTTAGAGACAAAATGGGTGTTATGAAATTATGTTCTGTGGCTAGAGGTGGGCAACAAATATGACCCTGAACCCACAGTGTCCAAAAGAAACAAATACCCCAGTTGTTTACAATGCTTTACAGAAATTAAACTCTTTCTGATAGTGAGTCCTGAGATAACCTCCTCCTACAGCCTTCAATAACAGACCACTTTGTAGCGTCCTAAGCATTTTCCTTAACATATTTTTACGTAAAGTAAAACATAGCACATAAAGCCTATTTTCTATAGCATCTTTGAGGTCAGCCAAGGTTGTGATGACTAAGTGCATTTCAGGTGTGGGGAGGAAGTATCAAAGTGGAGTGAAGGCATGCAGCTATGCAAGTTCATCAAATAGTAGGTAGCTAATCCTATAGGGCTCTTCTCCAGACTTCCGAAAAAGACCAACCAACTCAGTGATTGCCATGTCTATTTCACAATACAACCACTGAGTCCACCTTGCCCTTCTCTTTCCCTAGTTTCTTCTTTGATGCAATACAAGCAAATGACTTTTAAATCTAGCTATTTGAAGAGAGATTTCAGTGGGGGATTTCGGGTCAGTGGACATTGGCTCAGGTAGTTATTGAGGCCAGTGGGTCTACAAGGGACTGGATTTCCACAGGCAAAGATTTAAGGCAACCCACAGGTTGTAGGATAGCTGCCTGCTCCGTTTTTTCCTACGTCACAGTTTACTTGGTCAGGGACAGCTCCTCATAAAAATGAAACATATTTTCTTTAGCCACATCTGTCTATAGTGCATGGTTGCCAAAAGTTTGAAGCTACCTTCTCTATGCAGTTCCAATATGCCAGAAACCAGATGGGATTTTCTGTAATTGCCATCATTTATATTGTTCTCTAGATTTAGAATTCCTATGTGAACAGTATTGTCAATTAAAGCATTGCTTCAATTAAAACAAAAGTGTTACCCACTATCCCCAAACTCATACACACATACACACACTGACACAATACATACACAAAACATACTGACACAATAACTGTTATCACTGACTTAGATCTGTACCCTAGATTAGTAGACTCTTATTTGATTTCTGTGCAGAAATTGAATTTCTGCACAGAAATTCAATTATTTGAAACAAATTCAGTTTTCTAACATAGGTAAATGTGTGTTCTGGGAGTTTGTTTACTCCTTGGTATGTGTGGCTTTGGAAAAAAAACTAACACCTCTGGGGATCAGTTGCCTCATATGTAGGCAATGTGCCAATGTGAAATAACAAAGTGGAATAAATTATGTGATCTTCCTAAACAAACATCAAATAGTAATATTATCTTAACAATACTCTATCTCTTTATATATACACACATAATGTACATATATTCAATACTAGTTTACTTATCTAAATATGACATATGATCGCTATTCTCTGTATCACAATTAGATTCATGTACCCTTTCCTTTGTGATAGTTGTCATAAGTTTCCCCTGGTATTTCTTTCTGTTCTTTTGAATTCTTCACCTTTCCAGTTCTCAGATCTATGCACAGGCTCTCAGGATACTCATCTCAGGGGAAATTTTTGTTGATTAGGTGCAGTTGGGAATTTGTCTCGATCTTCATTTGATCCTTACCTAAGGAGAAAGGACCCCATGACCCTGCAGAGGACAGACACTACTGTGGGCAGGTTATCCTTCACCCTCAGTAGGGCAGGCTATGCCAGTGGCATGGGCCAGACTGACCTGTCCATCTGTCGGTAAATGCCGTCAGTGTGAACCCTCCTAACCCTACCTCACCACACCCTGAGACCATCTGTTACCATCTGTTACCAGCACATCTTTGATCTCCTCCTGAGGAGTCTCTGTTTTCCTTGCTGCCATTGTCAAACTTTTCTCTTAGATCATAGATTTCTTAAAGATTGTGAAGGGTAGGATGCATTTTTCTATCCCCTCCTCAACAAACACAATGAAAAGGTGAGTGTGCGATACATAGAGTTGAATGAATGGAAAAGAGATGAGATTGAATATCCCTCAGAAGTTCCCTGGCATGGATCTCTCCTTGCCTCAAAGCTCTTATTACCTATTATAATTCAAGTACAATTTCAGATGGGACACCTTGCTATCTTTAATGCTGCTACAAATTCCACAGTGGGGGACAGGGCACTGAAGGGCAAGTTCATGTGTTTTGTGGAGGACTGGGGTCATGAGCAGTTAGGATCTTGAGACATCTGACTTTTTTGACTAAGGTAAGGTGTTGAGAGAGAGAGAGAGGACATCGTGAAAGCAATGACAAAAGTTTGGGTTCCTTAGAGGGAGTGGTCAAAGATATACCGATAGAAAGCACCAAAAGCAAACCTTGTTAAACTCCTAAACATAATTTATGTGCTATCCTGCAAATCACAGATGCTCCTTGACTTATGATGGTATTATATTCTGATAAGCCCATTGTAAATTGAAAGTACTTTAAATAAAAAATGTGTTGAATACATCTAGCCTGCCTAATGTCATAGCTTCACAGCTTAGGCTAGCTCGCCTTAAATATGCTCGGAACGTTTACATTAGCCCACAGCTGGGCAAAAATCATCTAACACAAACCTATTTTAGAATAAAGTATTGAGTATTTCATGTAATTTATTGAATACTGTACTGAAAGTGAAAAACAGAATGGTTATGTGTACTTGAAGACCAGTTTCTTCTGAATGTGTGTATCATAAATCAAACTATTGTATGTTGGGGACTGCCTGTATTTTTCAAACTTCCCAAGAGTTCTTATTGACAAGCCTAACAGGCCAGTGTTAATTAAGTAGGCTTTTTGCTAGTTTCAGAAGCAAATAAATGATAAACTAAGAACACTGTTGACCAAATTGAGCAGCAGCAAGTTTCTTGAGTGGCAGAAAGGATGGCTGTGTGGTTATGACTGAACAACTCAAGGAATCCTGGACCTCTCTAATTCTGCTGGCTGGGAGAGGAACATAGTGAAGATCCGTGCTGCATGTTGGTTTTCATTTTTCCTGTTAAATGAATTTTTGTTGCTTGTCTTAGATACAGTTACTTGATTTAGCTTGGAAGGTTACTCACGATCTAAAGAGAAAAGTTTCCGGAGAGAATTGGTGTATTTTAAATGAGTTTTTACTAGGGAAACAAAGCTAAAATAACAATGGAGACCTATTGGGAATTTTCCCATGCTCCCATCGCTTTATCAAATTTGCAGTCACATGTCTTTTTATATTATCGACTTTTATCCTATACATAACAAACTCCTACATGTTATAGAGATATTTTTGATCCAGTCTTGTAATCTAAATTTTCAATTTAATCTTGGATTTAAAAAAAATCTTTTTCCCTTCTCATTATATCTGCATCCCTTCTCTTACCTTCTCTTAATCCTGGCAAGTCTAAACAATACATTTTTGGCCTGGTGTTATCCCCACTCTATTGGTTACTTCTATTTACAATGGTTTTTTTTTTAATTCTTTAATGCTTTGAGGAGAACTAACAGGGCTTAATGCATATATTCTGTAACAAGAGCAGGATCAATAAACTACGTGGTATGAAATGTAAGTAAGTCTAGCAGATGTTCATTATATGCTATTACATCCAAAATGCTATGGGCTGAAAAAACTATTGATATCTGCACCCACAGAAGTTTATAGTCTAGTTGAGGTGTTGGGGCATACTCACATGATTCAATTAACTGACAGTATCTAATCATATACAACAGCAAGAGAAGCTGAAATAATAACATGCCAAATTGTGAGATGCAGAGACCCATAGGACCAGGAAGCACATACTATACAAAATGTGCTAATTGTGAAGTTTAGATTCAAGCAGAAAGAGAGAGAGAGTGCAGGAGGGCCCTGTAGCCTTCTTGTGTCATCAGTGAAGGAGTCTCAGAAGAGCAGCTGATACAGGCTGCTGCCCTGGCAGCATTCAGAGAGGAGCAGGAATGGATTTCAAGTCACTATCGGAAATGATCCAGGGGCTATAGTGGACTGTTTGGTGGAATGTGCTTGTTTCATGCCCTCTTAGAGCTAAGTTGCGCTACGGCTATGGAGCTAAGAGTCTGTACCAGCCCTGAGAGAACACATTGTGGAAGAAAGAATAAATCTCTGTAGAACAAGACAATATTGTGTTTTTACATTTTTACTAGCTAGAGAAAAAAATGGATGGTAAACAAGAAGTAATGGAAAATGATATTGTGCAAACCAAAGAAGAGAGACTATTTCACTATACATATAATATAGAATGTGAAGTGTGTGTGCATGTATAGAGTTTAAAATCCTGATAATAAATTTATAAACCTGTCATAAGCAAGGGATATAATTTGTTGCTATCAGAAAAACTAGAGACACCTGTTTAGGAAACAGAGTTAATTTCCATCTCTAGCATGCTGCTTACCAGCTATGGGTCTGGGCGCAAGGTCAATTTCTTCCTCTGTAGAATTAGAACTTTTGTATCTTCTTCATAAGGGTTTTTGTTTGTTTGTTTGTTTTTTTAGACAGAGTCTCGCTCTGTTGCCAGGCTGGAGTGCAGTGGTGGGATCTCTGCTCACCGTAAATCTGCCTCCCGGGTTCAAGTCATTCTCCTGCCTCAGCCTCCCGAGTAGCTGGGACTACAGGCATGTGCCATCACGCCCAGATAATCTTTATATTTTTAGTAGAGATGGAGTTTCACCATGTTGGCCAGGATGGTCTCAATCTCTTGACCTCATAATCTGCCAGCCTCGGCCTCCCAAAGTGCTGGCATTATAGACATGAGCTACCACGCCTGGCCTTTCATAAGGTTTGAAGGGAGACTAACAGAGTACAAATAGATGCTAGTTAGTCCTGTTTTCCTTTAAAGAAAGTGTTCTAATCCCAAACTTGTTTATTTTTGAGGATGACTTTGTGCTTGTGCTAAGTAGCACTAAAAAATATAGTCTGGCCAAAAGTTGCCCTTGAAGAAAGGCCTTAAGCTCAGCTGAGTTGTTGAAAAAAATGGTCTTCAGAGTGAAACTGTCATGTGATAATTGTGGAATCCAAAAGAATCACAGGACTAGAATGGAGATGGTACACTGTCCAGTTATCATTTGAGGGACATGAGCATTCTTTATTTCTCAAAAACTCAAAGGAAGTACTCTTAGACCACCACAGTATTGATAATAATGGTGGATTTCATGAAATATGAAAGCTCATTGACTTTTCCATGGAGTATCTTTTTATAGTTGGCTGGGGGCTAATGCATCATGTATATCTTCCAATGAGAGTTTTTTAGTTTTCTCCTGCAACCTTAACAAATTATCATGATGTTAGCAGTTTAAAATACCATCCATTTGTTACATAACAGTTATGTAGGTCAGAAGTCTCAGTAGAGCACAGCTCCATTGAGTCTTGTTTAGCATCTCATAAGGCTCTGGGGATGAATCAATCTTAAGCTCATTTAAGTTGTTGCATGAATTCTCTTCCTGGCAGCTGTTGTCTTGAGGTCCCCATTTCTTTACTGCCTGTTAACCAGCAGTTGTTCCTACAGGTTGTTCCTGTAGGTTGTCCACAGACTTTTTCGTGATTTCCGTATGACCTTTCTGACAACAAGGCGTTCAGTCCCTCCTGTGTTTCCAGTTTTTAAATTTGTGCCGTGTTTCTCTAATCCCAGGCAGAGAAAGTTCTCACTTTAATGGCCCATATGGTTTGGATTTTGCCCACTTGAATAATCTAGAATAATATCATTATTTTAAGGCACTTAATCTTAATTATATATGTAAAATACCTTTGCCATGAAGCATAACTCTCACAGGTTTTAGAGACTAGGGTGTGGATATCTGTAGGGGGCCATTCTGTCTATCACAAAAAGTTAAAAGCTATTACTCTGTATCAATGTTTTTAGGGTATTTTGTCCTCCTAAAAGTCACTTTCTTATTTCAATTCCATGAGCTTGGCAACCCTGCCATCTAATATACACATAATATAACTCTCAGAGGGGTAGTTCCTGGTATTACCATGACCCTGACTGCTTTGCCTCAAACATACATTTATTCATTTTTGTGGATTCCCCCCTAACATGAGTACTGAGTCTTTTTCCCTATCCCTCTTACATTTCTTAGTTGTAGGATCTATTTTCTAGATTATGAAATTAAAAGAAAGTGGTTTTTATTGATAACTATGCTTCGTTACACTTGAATACTTGTCTGTGCATATTATATGGGACAATGATCATGAAAGTAGTTAAAAATATATTTGACCACATTTCCTGGTAGTGATGTGGGAAAATGTGATGCTGAGCCATCTGTTGTCATTTGGTAGGATTCGGCTGGCACGAGGCTTAGGCTGGCTGATAAGAGACCATTACTGACATGGCTACTCTGAGATTCTTCCTCATATGGATGCAGACAATGGCTCCTGGGATGTAAGTGAACTCTTAAAGGACCAAGAGATAAAAGCCTGCATCCTCAGGCGTTGATTCTTTTTTTTTTTTTTCCACCTAGTATTTACTTCCTTAAGTGTAGGAAGATAAATTGAGGAAAATCACACATTATTACTGTAAGATTGTAAAATCCATGTTCTTCAGGCTGATTTTATCTTCTTCCTTCCTTTGGCTTACTTGTCCTTCAGCCATTTCCCTGCTAATATAATTTCTACCAGGAAGTGAACAGTAGCAGAGAAATGAGTTATATCTTACTCTAATTATCAACCCGATGTCAGGTTTGGAGAATGAGATGGTGAAAACCAGGAACCAGGAGAATGGGGTCTTCAGTTACCATTACTTGTTCCCAGGATCCCAGTGACAATCCAAGTAGCTTATAGATGGCCTTCCCTATAAAGACCTGGCCATACTTAGAATCCAAATGGGAGCTATTGGAGCTTACCCAGATAATCCTTTCTTGTTTTACAAGATGAAAACCGTGAACCTAGAAAGGTTTATGGTCTGTCACAGCCCAGAGAAGCCTAAGGAAACCAGGAAAATGAACGAAGTGTGATATCCTGGATAGAATTCTGGGACAGAGAAAGGAAAAGGAATTGATGAAATCAGAAAAAAATGAAGTTTAGTAATAGTAAAGAAAACGTATGTAGCCCTACCCTGGGACCGGCCCATTGAAAGGATGCCCACTCTGTACCCTCAGGTTGCTGGTGTCTGCATGACTCTTCCATTACTTCCTGTTTCCGAGATTCCAACCTGGGTTCTCTCGTCCTTGCTACACTTATTTGCCGCTCCCGGTTCCTAGTTAAAGGGCTTTCACACTGCAGAGCTTCAGGGGCACCGTTTATCTTCATGTCCTCTGTGGATGGCGCCCTCTGCAGGCAACCCACTGCCTTGACCCAGCCTCTTCCAGTCTCTCATGTCCCAGGTTCTGCCTGGAGATAACACATACGACGTCAGGAATGCTTTTACTTCTCTGTGCCTGCTTCCTTCTAATACTTTTCTTCTTTTAATTAAAACACTTGGAAAATTGTAAGAGGCCATCGAACACTTCTACACATTTGGCCAACTAATAATGGTCTTCTGCATGGCCACAGAACACAAACACCATGTACATTTCCTTATACAGTATTTAGCAAATTGGCCCTGTTATCCTGATTCATACATTCATGAATGTATGGAGAACCATATGTATGAATGAGGATAACAGGGTCAATAGCACATTCTGTCCTCAGAATTTGTTGCTCATAGTTGCATAGGTCAGTATGAATAAACTAAGACCGGAATGCAAATCCACTGTATTTTCCCTATATAGGCTTTCCACCCGCTGTGTCTGGCCAGATGTTGAACTGTCACAGGGAAAGTGTGCTTACTGTAATGGAGTGGATAGGTGGGGAGGAAAGCACCTGATGGATCATTATTTGCATCTTCATATGCCCTTTGTGTTCCAGGATGCCTTATTTCCCACTAATAAATCACCATAAGCTTGAGGCCTTTGTCTTGATAACCTCATTTTCTCTCAGTCCAAGAGCATTTCATGGCCTTGGTGATATATAATAACACCTCATACTCATGTGGATTCCTGTGTAAAGAATTTCTCTTCATTGGAATTTTTTTCCCTTTGAAATTTGGCCAAAATTTAATAAGAAAAAAATTATTCATGATCTGGGTCTCGCTTTTTAAAGCAGTTAGGACTCTCCAGTTGCAGGGGTCTTACAGGTGCTATCTGCTTTCAGTTGAGTAATTTAGATATCAGATAAGAATGCCTTCTCATTGACTGACATCTTACAAATGAAATCTGCAGCCTCTTGAATTTAATTATATCTTCATGAATATTGTAAGGCTTCAAAACTTAGCTGTGGTTTTGAAACTCAGCCAGGGAGGTATCAATGGTGTTATAATTTGTATTTATGCAATGTTCTTTCTTCCAACTGGTTTAAAGTACCTAATACATTGTTTCAGTCTATCTATGTAACATGCAAATGAGTTGTTAAGTGGAGTACCTCACTGTACCCATTTATAAATGGGGACCCTAAGGGTCAATGAAGTGACACAAATTAGCAAAGGCCATATAAAACTCTAGGAGGTATCTTTGTGCTCTGAATCCCTCCCTAGGAAAGCTGCTTTCACTGTTGAGATGTGTCTTATTTATATCACATTGTGCTAAATACACGTTCAGTCTCAACTTCTGCTTCAGCCATCAATCCCAGCTCCTGTTCTCCTTTTCTCTTTTTTTGCCCACCCACTTGATTTCCATCAATAACTTCTTCCTACTCCAAGTCCTAGAATGTAATTTTTTATCTTTAAAGTTCAATAAACTTTCCCAGGGCCCCCAAAATGTTGATTTTTTTAATGTGTAGTTCTATGATGAGCCCAGAACACTGCATTTTAACAGATACATTAAAAGGACACAATGCCTATAATTAAAAAAAAATACCTCATGATATGGTTTGACTATGTCCCCACCCAAATCTTATCCTGAATGGTAGCTCCCATAATCCCCACATGTCCAGAAAGGGACCCAGTGGGAGGTGATTGAACCATGGGGGCAGATCTTTCCGCTGTTCTGGTGACAGTGAATAAGCCTCAAAAGCTCTGATGGTTTTCCAAGGGCAGTTCCCCCACACATGCTCTCTTGCCTGTGACCATGTAAGACGTGCCTTCCTCCTTCACGTTCCACCATGATTGTAAAGCCTCCCCAGCCATGTGGAACTATGAGTCCATTAAACCTCTTTTTCTTTATAAATGACTGAGTCTTGGGTATGTCTTTATAGCAGCTTAAGAATGGACTAATACACCTCACAGTCAGTTTGGATGTGGAGTGGGAGTGTTGGAAAGAGTGCTAGTATCTTGAGCCTGAGCGTTATGGTGTAGTAGAATCTAGGCCATCCATTCTTTCTTAGATTTAGTTCTCAAGAAGCAGAGCCAGAGGCAGAGATTCCTTTGTTAATGATTTGTTGAGGTATGTTCTCAAGAGGAGAGGAAGGAAGTAGGCTAGGACTGGGGAGTAAGCAATGTCTCAGCTGGAGAGCAGCTGCAATCTGATTCCAGGGAATCCTCTGAAACACAGATTGACTGCAGAGTTAGCAAGGGGTCCAGCCTTTTGAACTCCAGGGTTAGTCATTGGCTGAGTTCTGGCTTGGGGCAAAGGATGGGGGAACAGAGCCTTCCTGATGAGGCATTTCCTGTTCATCTGAGAATTCTGCACAGAAGATGGCAGCTGTGGGTTGATTTTAGCAACATTCCATCAACTGTGCTATGAGTGTTCTAGTTGATAAGGTGGTCTGGGCTGGTTACCAAAAATACTGGCTACATTTCTTCAGTCAACAGGAGTCACCTTTGCTCCTTGACTTGACTTCCTGGCTCTTCCCTTTCCCCACTATTGGCAACTCTTCAAAATTGATGCTCAGACACAGTCCCACCTTGAACCCAGTTCCAGTTCCCAACTCCATATATTTTTGTGCCTGAATCCCTGTCCTGGTAGCTTCTATGATACCACAACTAACTAAAAAGTTGTTCTAAATAATCATTTTCCCAAAGAGTGATGCCTTACCCTGGGGTCTGACCATTGAAAGGATGCCCACTCTGGGTACCTTCAGGTTGCTGGTGTCTGCATGACTCTTCCATTACTTCCTGTTTCCAAGGTCCTAATCTGGGTTCTCCCTTTTTTGCTGGACTTATTTGCTTGGCCCTGTTGCTAGTTTTAGGAAGGGCTTCCACAATGCAGAGCTCCAAAGGCTCCATTATCATCATGGTCTCTGTGGATGGCGCCCTCTGGAGGTGAGCACTACAGCAGTCCAGGCAGTACTCCTTGGTTAAGTTTCTGCCTCTGAACTGGAATGCTGCAGCAGAACCTGGCAGCCCAGTGCCCAGACCCAGCCTCTTCCAGTCTCTCTCATGTCCCAGGTTCTGCCTGGAGATAATCCATATGAAGTCAGGAATGCTTTTCCTTCTCTGTGCCTATTTCTTTGTAATACATTTTCACTTTTAATTAAAAAAAATTAGAAAGTTGTAAGAGGTTATCAAATGTTCTTACTTATTTGGCCAACTAATAATGAAATAAAATGCTTCAGTAAAATCACTTGGGGGAGATATTGCTAAAATGTTCTTTGGACAGAGTAAACAAAGGAACTGAACTATATATGGAAAGTAAGGGATAGGGATATTAAGCCAGCTTCCTAGTCTCTGGGATTGCTGCCTGCACACGACTTGGCCTTCTCATGAAACTCAGGGTCTGTATACTGTGGCAGAAATTCAAAAAGCACTGCTTCCAGCTTCTTCCCTGCCAGGAAATCTCTCTTCTAAAGATATAGCGCAGTGATGTACTTGGTAAATCAGACTCTTATTTTGTATTTATTTACAGGAAATAAACAAAAGTGGAAAAATTATAACTACTTGAAAATACTATAATAAATATTATCATTATAATTTTAAAATAATGAGGCCACAAACAGGAATACACAATTCCCCCAAGAGAAAATGGTTTACTTCCCCTAGTAACTAAAGAAAACAAAAAGAATAATTTTGTACTTGTCCAACTGGCATATATTTTACGAAATGATAGTATCTACTGTTGGTCAAGATGTGGTAAAAAGGGTTCTCAGCTATGCAGCTGATGGTAAAATACACGGTACAATTCTTTCTGGAGGGCAATTTTCCAATATGAATCAAGAGTCTAAAGAAACATCTTGGTTGAGCAACTTCACTGCAAATGATTCATACCAAAGACATGCTCAGGTTATGCAATGCTAGACATATTTGTGTGCAAATAGGAAAAATAAAAACTTCCCATTTTCCTAATCTCCAACAGGTCAAATATTAGATAAATGCTGATATATTTTTACTACAAATTATAATGGCACCATTTTACTGGGCTAAGTCAGGTATGCCATGAATTGGCTTTTTCAATGGTGGTATAATCCAAGCTCAAAGATTCCTAAGACTGGCGTGGGAAAGACGGAGCAGGGTTGAAGTTACTGGCATCTAACAAGTCCTCTATATGGCCTATCTTATCCTCTTTTAATTCTGAATTTGGTTTGGGGCCCAAGCCCCAGCTGATTAGAGAGTGTTAACATTGCTTTCTTTGCCTCTACAGTTCACACATCTTTCTCAGGGCCTCATGCATGTCTGTGACTTAGAGTAGGACTCATGAGTTTATGTATGTTTAAAATAGTCACTGTGGACTGAACACCATCTGGCAGACAAGGCCTTCAAAAAAGTGATAGTACACTGAGGCTGTCTATGCTGAAAGTCTATAGGGGCTCCCTTTGTATTATTGCTTCACATCTATCTAAAGCCCTGTGATTTGTTAAAGTTCATTAATATCTATTATTATCCCCTGGCATCCCGCAGTGGAATATTATGGTAGTACAAGTTATAGAAGCCCAGAGTAGCTCTTTATTAACCAAGTTCATAAAGGCTGGATCTGCCCCATCCCCTCCACACTTGGTGTCTCCTCTCTTTTTGCATTTCTATCAATACCAATGCTACTTAGCAACCTGTTCTTCCTTCTTCTCTTCTTTGTGTCTTATTCTTGCTTAATAGCAGTCTTATGCCCAGCTTCCTCCGTGTATCTTCCCTGGGATTCCATAGTGACTGCAGCCTTTCTTAAATCCTTATCCTTATAGTTGGACCCACAAAGTTTGACTCTATTATATACAAACGGCACTGCCTCTATTATATACAAACTCAGCTCTGAACAGCTGAGTAGGCAATTTCCCAAATGGAAATGCAATCACTGTGGTATTAAATACTTATTCTCTTGAATAACTTCAAAGAATGAACTGGCATTCTCAATTTTATTCTAAAAGCAAGTAAAAATTCCTATAATATCAGGTGCTGACATTTTCATCCCATCAAAAAAACTGAATGGATTTGAGCCTTCAACTGTTCCTTTCCATTCAAACTCAATTCATATCCTTAACATGGAACATAATTTTTGCTCTACATTTAAGGGACTTGAAGAACATCTCACTGTTTCAGACAAAAATAATCACCTGAACTTTTCCCTTTCATTTTTTCCCCATTTATACACAGCTTATTTTATTCCCACAGACATTAAGAGCTCTGAATTTGACTAATATAATAAATAGACACCTCATTTTATATTACAGCTTTTATTCAATAATCTTGAGTGATAGCTTATAGTCATCATATCGGGTTTTCTTTTGAATATTCTTAAATGTATTGTACTCACCGTCAATAATAATCATGCCTCAGTTAGATCATCATCCTGTTGCTGAGTTGTTAGTCATTCACAATGGGAACAATTGAGATGATATGAAAGACAATTGTCTAAATAATTTACTACTGCATGAAAACAAGCAAAGTGTGCTGACATCACAGAGTCTACTCTGACAATATGAAGAAGGTTTTGCATAGGGGAAGGGCTGTGCTGGATTTCTGGCAGGACATGATCATCAGCTATCCTTTACCCTTGCATTGTAAGCTACGCTGGGCTTCTATAACTTGTACCACCATAACATTCCACTGCAGGAAGCCAGGGACCATAGAAGTCCGCTAAACTGCAATATCCCTTGGCACACAAAACAGGCTTTTCTTCCTTGATAAATACAGTCCGAAAACAATCCACCAAGGAATTCTGTATGCTGCTTGAGTTCACATTAGCAGTTGCAGACATACCTGGTGACTATGATTCAGCAGTTGTTGAGGCAAAAGAAAATCATTTCTGCCTTCACTTAAGATTCTGTGAGCTTTCAGAAGGCACTACTGAAAAATCAATGCCAGGTGTGTACTTAGAGAAGCTTCTGTTAATGGTTTTCCTGTTGACCTAGCCCATAGAAGAAGCTGTCATATTTAATTAGTGTGTCGGTATCATGCTGATCAATCTTTTCCCTCGTTTTTCTTTCTTAACTGTTTCTGAGCATATACAGAATTAATACACCTATCTGGGTACCAGTGCCCGTTTTTCAGCAAACCAGTCTCTACAATGATTTTCTTGTCCCTTGTTGAAGGCCATAGTCTTCTCTGCTGCTGCATTTTTGTTTTTGTTCCCAGATGTGTAAGAAATCAGTGCGGGGGCTATACCACCCCGAATGCTCCTGATCTCATCTGATCTTGGAAGCTAAGCAGGGTCAGGGGTCAGGCCTGGTTAGTACTTGGATGAGAGAAATCACACTTTTTTTTTTTTAGGTGAAGTCTCACTCTGTTGCCCAAGCTGGGGTGCAGTGGTATGATCTCGGCTCACTGCAACGTCCATTTCCCGGGTTCAAGCGATTCTCCTGCCTCAGCCTCCTGAGTAGCTGGTACTATAGGCACATGCCATCATCCCTGGCTACTTTTTGTATTTTTAGTAGGGACAGGGTTTCACTATATTGATCAGGCTAGTCTTGAACTCCTGACCCTGTGATCCGCCCACCTCAGCCTCCCAAAGTGCTGGGATTGCAGGCATTGGCACTGCGCACTGGCCAAAAAGCCACATTTCTAACCTTACTCGCAGCTTATCACATCCTCTGTGAATGAGAAGAAGGTTGCCTCTTTCTATGTTAACTTCAGTTGGAGGATGCTACAAAATAGCAGGCCCCAAAATATCAGGGTGCTTTGAATGCACACCTTCCAGTACGTAAATCAAAGCATGTGCAAACCCACATGCATGCACACACATGGTAAGAGAGTTCTGCTATACTACTACTGCATTTTGTAACTAGAACCAAGACTGCCCTCAACTAACACAGGCTTTGGTGTAAATCTAGTACATCAGTGTAGACTTCTTCCTTTATGATGAGTTAAGGTATCCACTGCTCATTCCTTCAATCTAGCCTTGGTGATATATGACTAACTATAGTCTATTTTTCCTGTTTTATTGGTTTTGGTTAGAAAAACCAAGTGGTTAGCAGTATGTTAAGATCTCTGTCTCCCTCCTTCTCTCTAGAATTGGCTCCTGGTTTATGTGGTTTTCAGAATCAAATACATACATTGAGGGGGTGGACGGATCATTCCTATTTCATCTAAATTCCAAGCTCTAGTTGAAGATGTTTCTCTTGTAATATTAGAAAATAATTTACTTTTGGCACAAAATGAACATAGAATAAGTGTAGTCAAATAAGCACCTGAACACATTTGTATTTGTCTCGTATATTCTCGTTTCAAAATAACCAGAAACCATCAGGGAAAATCTTGACATGTTGCCCAATTAGTATTTCAGTAGGACTGAATCCCACTGTGGATACATCATCCAAAAAGGGAATAACACATGACTTTCAAGAAATCAAAGTTCCCCTAAAGCACTAAAGAAGTTCCACAGTCAACAGAAATATTGGCCCAGAGATGCTAAACTCCATATGTTCCTCAATCACATTTCTGATGAGTGTGTTTTGGTAAGCCTGTGCAAGGTCAGTTTGCAAAGATGTAACCCCAACGGTGCAGCTAGCCTCAACTAGAAGCCTTGAGCATGGGCACAGTTTCTCTGAGAGAATTCCTCGTGGCACCTTGGAGCCTCTAAAGTTTGTTCTTATTATTTGGGCTTTAAACTAATATTAACAACCATGACGGTATGCCTCCCTCAAGGGCCACTCATTTAATTAGAATCTTAAGTTAACCTTCTTTGTGTATTTACCTCTAGAAGAGAAGATGCACTTGAAGCTTTTTTTTTCTTTATTTTTTAATTGTACTTTAGGTTTTGGGGTACATGTGCAGATCATGCAGGATTGTTGCATAGGTACATACATGGCAAGGTGATTTGCTGCTTCCATCCCCCGTCACCTATATTTGGCATTTCTCCCCATGTTATCTCTCCCCAACCTCCCCAGCCCCTGCTGTCCCTCCCCTAACCCACACAACAGACCGCAGTGTGTGACGCTTCCCTCCCTGTGTCCTCGTGTTCTCATTGTTCAATACCCTCCTATAGGTGAGAACATGTGGTGTTTGATTTTCTGTTTTTGTGTCAGTTTGCTGAGAATGATGGTTTCCAGATTCATCCATGTCCCTATAAAGGACACAAACTCATCGTTTTTTATGGATGCATAGTATTCCATAGTGTATATGTGCCACATTTTCCTTGTCCAGTCTATCATCGGTGGGCATTTGAGTTGGTTCCAGGTCTTTGCTATTGTAAACAGTGCTGCAGTGAACTTATGTGTGCAAGTGTCTTTATAATAGAATGATTTATAATCATTTGGGTATATACCCAGTAATGGGATTGCTGGTGCAAATGGTGTTTCTATTTCTAGGTCCTTGAGGAATTGCCACACTGTCTTCCACAATGGCTGAACTAACTTACATTCCCACCAATAGTGTAAAATTGTTCCTATTTCTCCATATCCTCTCCAGCATCTGTTGTCTCCAGATTTTTTAGTGATTGCCATTCTAACTGGCATGAAATGATATCTCAATGTGGTTTTGATTTGCATCTCTAATGACCAGTGATGATGAGCATTTTTTCATATGTTTGTTGGCCTCATGTATGTCTTCTTTTGAAAAGTGTCTGTTCATACCCTTTGCCCACTTTTGAATGGGTTTGTTTGCTTTTTTCTCTTGTAAATCTGTTTTAGTTCTTCATAGATTCTGGATATTAGCCCTTTGTCAGATGGGTAGATTGCAAAAATTTTTTCCCATTCTGTTGGTTACTGGTTCACTCTAATGATTGTTTCTTTTGCTATACAGAAGCTCTGGAGTTTAATTAGATCCCATTTGTTTATTTTGGCTTCTGTTGCCCATGCTTTTGGTGTTTTTACACTACATGACTTAAAACTATACTACAAGGCTACAGGCACCAAAACAGAAATATAGACCAATGGAACAGAACAGAGGCCTCAGAGATAATGCCACACATCTACAACTGTCTGATCTTTGACAAACCTGACAAAAATAAGCAATGGGGAAAAGATTCCCTGTTTAATAAATGGTGTTGGTAAAACTGGCTTGCCATGTGCAGAAAGCAGAAACTGGACCCCTTCCTGACACCTTACGCTAAAATTAACTCCAGATGGATTAAAGACTTACTCAAAGACCTACCACCATAAAAACCCTAGAAGAAAACCTAGGCAAAACCATTCAGGACATAGGCATAGACAAGGACTTCATTACTAAAACATCAAAAGCATTGGCAACAAAAGAGAAGGTGCACTTGAAGCTTTTTAGTTGCATGAACAACAATTGTGTTCATAAGAAATGACCTTAAAGCAGTCTGAGAACTAAGACAAAACCTTAGAGAATCAGTTAATAGTTTACTGCAGCTCTGTTGGTCTGAGGGTTGTAGAATCTGTAATACTGACTTTTAGTATTGAGCTTCCTTCCGAATTAGTTTTGCCTATTGATTTTTAACCTTCTCCATGCAGTGATGAACAAAGCATCTATATAAAGAGCTATGCAAAAAATTGTCTCTATATTAATATCATTCATGTTAAATAAATCATGGCAACATTATGTGTGATCACATGTTGTAGAAGGTTATAGATTTGGCAGTTTTGATTTGAAGTATAGATTGAAGTATTGAAGTATTTGAAGTATTGATTTGGCAGTATAGATTTGAAGTTTATAGATTATTTATGGTCTGCAGTCAGGGACAAATTTTATTTTGCACACACAAACATTTGTTAATATTGCGACAAATATCACATCTTTCAATCAGCTTGCTGAGTGTAATGTTACTCCTGGACAGTAACTAAGCAAGAGACAGTACTTAAGAGTGAGAGTCCTAGAGTCAGGAAGGCTGGGTGTTAATCTAGTGATCACCACATCCACATCAGCTGAGTGATCTTGGACAAATTATCTGACCCACTAGTCTTTAGATTGTTCATCAATAAGTTGAGGTTAGTCCTGTCACCCATTTCATAAGTCCTTGTTAGATGAATAGAACAGCACACATAAAGTCCCTAATGGAGTTCCTATCACAGAGCAAGTGTTTAATCACATAATCACTTTGTGCCTGACACTGGGCCACATGTTAGACTAGTTCTTGGGCAGTTTTTAAAAAGAAAGTTTGTGTTTTAGAATACTGTTAAAAAAAAGTTGCAAAGATAGCACAGAGGGCTGATACGGTGGCTCACGCCTGTAATCCCAGCACTTTGGGAGGCCAAGGTGGGCGGATCACGATGTCAGGAGATCCAGACCAGCCTGGTCAACATAGTGAAACCCCATCTCTACTAAAAATACAAAAAATTAGCTGGGCGTGGTGGTGGGTGCCTGTATTTCCCAGCTACTTGGGAGGCTGAGGCAGGAGAATTACTTGAGCCCAGAAGGTGGAGGCCGTAGTGAGCTAAGATTGTGCTATTGCACTCCAGCCTGGGTGATAGAGCAAGACTCCATCTCAAAAAAAAAAAAAAAAAAAAAAGAGTCTCTCAGTCTTCATACTTTGTTGCTTATATATCTGCTTCTAGGTTTTAAGATAAAATAAAAGTGCTGGCCTAGGAACTGGAGGCCAGTTTACCTTAGGGGCAAGGCAATGGTGGTGAATATATCCAATAGCTTCACTTTCTATGGAGCAAGCTTGTAAAATCTTGAGCAAGGATGGCGGCAGCAGAGCTGTCTGCCTAAGCATTATGTAGAAAACTTTTTAATGGTTTCTTTGGACCCTAGCTTGTAGTGTCATTTCTGATCCTCACTGTATTGGAAATCCGTGGTTTTGTTATATAATGTATTCCTAAAAATGTGTACACGTGTTGAGTATGTGAAAGTTGAATATATTTATGTTACAAATGAGCAGTTCTGTTTCTGGAAGATGAAAATTTTCACCTCATCATTACATACATTCTTTGATAACACAGTCCCAGTGTTTCATCCAAATGCTTTCATTTTCTTCCTTTACATATAACCAACCATCTTGGATATGAAAGGAACAATAGTGAGGGCTTAAAATCTGCCACTTTTGACTCAGCACTCCTGATCAGCTCCATCCATATCTTAGTGTGTCACATTCATGAGACGCAGGCTTCTCATCAGCAATTTCAATTTTATGTTTTCTGCTTATTTTTATATAAGAATACAATGCAACAAAATATTTATATATTGCACAAACAGTGATGTGCATACAAAGATGCTAACAACATTGGCTGGTAGTAGGCTTTACCATGTTACAATCTAAATGCTTGTTCATCAGAGAATGTACAAAATTCTAAATTTGGCATCCAAAAGGGGGCTTAGAGTTATTGAATATTTTTTAAAGTGTCACTTTAATCAAATTCAAGTTTGCCTACGATGGAGACTGTCTAAAGTAACAGTAAGGGCAAGCATACCAACATCAAAATTCTTGTTCTTATCTCACATGCCCCTCTTTCTCCAAAATGGGTGACAAGGAGAGTAAAAGGACCACTGAAGGAACATTTGCAGAATGTTACTAAGTGCCAGGCCCTGGACAAGGTAATTAATTACTACAAACACTCTGATGATGGACATGGCCAATAGTGTATTTTATGTCAAAAAAACAAAAACAAAAACAAAAAAACCCAAGACTCCAGAAGCTGTTAACTTCAGTAAGAGTCCTTGTTTGCGGGACTGAGGAATGAGATTGAGAAAGAACCTTTAATCCTTTGAAAAGGACTCAATAAAACTGTACTTAAATGGATCATTAATGTGGATTTTTTACATTTGTGTAGGATAGAGAATAATCTTATGGGAAACAAACGCATTTCAAATATTTTTTAAAGAAACAGTTCTGATTCTAATTTTACTGTATGTTTAGGTATCACTAAGGACCTCTGATTTGAAGGTAGATTTATGTCCCAGGGACTCTGAATTCATGACATATTTTAAGGCTCCACATTCTATGCAAAAATGGATTTACCAAGCGTGGAGGTAATAAGTATGTAAAAAACAGATAACTACAGTGGTATTTTGGTATCCGTGGGGGATTGGTTCCAGGATCCCCCAATACCAAAATCCACAAATGCTCAAGTCCCATATATAAAATGGCATAATACTTGCATATAACCTACGCACATCCCCCTATATGCTTTAAATCATCTCTAGATTTCTTATAATATCTAATACAATGCCTACACATCACTTCATTCACATGGATTCAACATAGTTCTTAGCATGCAGCAAATTCAAGTTTTGCTTTTTGAAACTTTATAGATTTTTTTCAAATATTTTTGACCCAAGGTTGGTTGAATCCAAGAATACAGAACCCATGGATTTGGAGGACTGACTGTATTTCTATTTTAGGTTTGCTTTTCCTCCTTAGATCCCTCAACAAAGAAAAAGTCAAAGGTCCTCCTCTCTGTCTTTATGACCAGAACTAAGATGCATAAAGGAAATAGAGCACTAAGTGGGGTCCCTGGAATCCCCAGCTTCTGGTTTCCAACCATTTCTAGATGTTCTCTGGAAACATAACTGCATTGAAACCATACTGAGGTATAAATTCCCAAATTGAAAAGAAAACAAACAAACAAACTTGGTAGTCTCGTATCTGGGAGATATGGAAGACGGAAAATTCTGGAAGACCAATAGTCAGTCACTGATGAATTCCTACATCTGGGCATTTCTTGAGGGAGAGAGGGCCTGGCTATTTGAAGATGGAAAACGTGGTGACCTAGAATGAGCAGGCCCAGTCTAGACTCACCTCTTCATTTAAGTAACTGAATAGTCTTGGTTCCAGACTTCTGTGGAATCTCAGATTTGCCTTCTGTATAAGAGGAGTTAGTACTAATCCCTCTCTAGTCTTTTTTAGTTTGTTGTGTGTGACCAGCCCTAGCACTTAAATACCCTGCTGAATATACAGAAAAGTAGAATAATTATTTTAAAATTAGGTCACTTATCTTCTTACTTGAATACTACAAGTCTTATAATGTCTTCTAGAAATGAGACTGAACTAGCAAATACATAAAGACTAATATAAGTGCATTTCAATAAAATCACTGGTAAAGTACATTTATGATCAATCTTTTTAGGCTTTTGATATGGCAAATTAGAGGTAAGTATTTCTGATTAAGTCTTCATCCTTTTGGCAAACAAGTATATCGTTTGGTATACTTGGCG
This sequence comes from Cacajao melanocephalus, assembly GCA_963573385.1. Classification (NCBI taxonomy): domain Eukaryota; kingdom Metazoa; phylum Chordata; class Mammalia; order Primates; family Pitheciidae; genus Cacajao; species Cacajao melanocephalus. Next base: position 81,302 of record CAUYLG010002792.1, read on the forward strand.
ATGGTGAATAAAACCCTTAGTTTTTCACTTCTTCGTGCCTTAATAAAGTCTTCAAGGCAAGCCCAAACCAGCAGGGCTGCAATAGTATCAGCAGTGAGAATGGATCTTAAAGGCAACAGTCATGCCACGAAATTCAACAGGAAGACATCATGAACAGGCTGATAACTGTGAGTCTTAAAGTCAGTCCTGAAGTAGGTAGGTTTTAGGAGATGGAATCAGCGTCCTCTGGGTGGAACAGGTGGAGGAGGATGGAAGGTCTCCCTGGACGGAGGCCTGAAATGAAAGATAAAGCAACTCTATTTAAAAACTGATTTGATTAAATGGTTCTTATGCATGCACAATTTGTTGTAAACTTGGTATACTATGCAAAGGATACATTCCTCAATTAATGAGACAGGACACACATGAATGTTTGAGTGATTCACATGCTAGCTATGGCTCCCAATCCTGGCGGCACAGTGGAAACACCAGTGGAGCTTTTAAAAACACCACTGCCAAGGCTCCATCCCAGACCCATTGCATTCTAAGCTCTAGAGGCAAAGGTTTTGAAGCTTTTGAATAGCTTCCCTCCCTAACCAGTTGTATTCACCATCCCTTTCATCATCTGATGCTTTGCCATACTGGGGCCTTGCTAACCCTGGAGAGACTGCCCCTCCCAAGATAAGCTAATTCCTAGAAATAGTAAACAAACGGCCTGCCTTCAAGCACCAAACATGCCTTTCATATGCAAACCAACCAGTCCAGACCCAAGCCCCAACCACCTTCCCTGTGGGGCTTTCACATTCTATTTTATAGGGCCACCATTCACTTGCTTTTATCATCCTAGGGCCAGGTACCAGAAAACTAGGGTCAGCCCGTATGCCTCAGAGCCAATGAAATCATTCAAACTAGCCAATTCTAAATCTTACCCAGCCTCACCTGTTTCATCCTATGGAAACCACAGTAAAAGCTCTTGTCCACTTTTCCCCATGCTCCTCTGCCTCCTGACTGGCCCTGATGCTTCCCCATGTAGCCCCTGTAGGGAGACGTATCTCCTCTTTTGGGATCTGTGAGTATAACAAACTATCTTTTCAATGGCAGTTGTCTCCTGATCTGTTGACTTTACTATACCTAAATAATAACAAAACCTAGATTTTAAAACACCAGCAATTCTAATAGTCACAAGGGAGACACACTGTAGTAGGAAGATCTGTTGAGAGAGGAACTGGAATTCTCAAAGCCTGCTTCTCATGACTGCTTCCTCGTGGGATTGCTATTATCCCAACCCTGCATCTGCCTTCCTAGAAACTTCCCTCCATGTTATTCCATATGGTTTTGAACAGTCTTAAATGACATTCCAGGTAGACTAGGGTGAGTCTATTTACAGACAGGTTCAAGGCTTACAGATGGCGTTTCCACATGTGTGCTATAAAACCAATATTTAATTCCCTTGGAAGCAAGTCAATAAGTCAAGAAAAAGAGCTTTGTTAGGTGCTGTAATTGAACTGCGCTACCCTGGAGTTGCATATGTGATTGATTGAATCAATGAGTAAATATGTACTAAATGTCTCTTGAATGCAAGGTTTGTATAGGTCAAGGAAATGACAACAGACTTGGGAAAAGAAGGGCTGTCTCAGGAGCAAGAGAGGAGAGGCAGGAGCAGAACATAAGAAGCACAGACAGCCTCGAGAGATCCTGCCCTAGTCCGGGACTAGATGGCTTTGTGTGGTTGTCACTGAGTGACTGAGCTTTATCACATGAAAACAAAAGGACAGTCTCCTTCCATCTCATCAGCCTGCCTTCATTCTTTCAACAAACATTAATTTACTTTATATCTATACCTGGGTATGGTATACAACATCAAGTGAAGTGATCATGGATTAGGTCCTCAAGATGATGCAAGTGTATAGATGAGATGGACAATAAGCAAAAATCTGTAAACTCTATGGAGTGTTTTGATAGGGAGGTTCAGAACCTATAGGAACATATACAGAGACATTTATGCACACATCTCTGTGTGTGCAAGTTCAATGCCTCTGAAACTGTTTTCTCATCTGCCAGATGGAGGTACTGATCCCTAAGTTGGAGTGCCATGTGAGGCTTGGAGATGACAGTAGGAAAGTAGGTAGCAGTTTCTGGCTTGGAGTAGGCACTCAACGAGTAAAGCTAATACTACAATGATGATGATTAAAGATCTGTTCTGAAATCTTTACCTGTTCCCCAGGTACGCCCGATGAGCCTTACATTTTATCTTCCAACACAAAGACAACCATGATTTCCTCCCAGCCCCTCTTCTTCTTTCTGCTGCCACTCTTTGCAGTTGGGGTGGGCCTATGGATATACCCTCTTTAGGTTTCATTCTGAGGAACAACTCCAGCTAAAGATTGGAAGCTACATCTCAAGGAAACTTATTTATAATTACAGACCTATAATTACAGGGTTTTTTTTTTTTTTTTTTTTTGAGACACGATCTCATTCTGTCATCTCGGCTGGAGTGCAAATAATGGCATGATCACAGCTCACTGCAGCCTCAACCTCCCAGGCTCAAGCAATCCGCCCACCTCAGCCTCTCGAGTAGCTGGGACTACAGGCACACACCACCACATCTGGCTAATTTTTGTGGGTTTTTTTTGTAGTGATGGGGTTTTTCCATGTTTCCTAGGCTGGTCTCAAACTCCTGAGCTCAAGGGAGCCACCTGCCTTGGCCTCTCAAAATGCTGGGATTACAGGCATGAGCCACTGTGCCTGGCCAGGAGTGTGAAGTTTCTTTCTCCCATCTATAACCCACCTGCATGGTGGTAGATGATTTGATGGCTAATTTTTTAAGAGCTCGGGAAGTCCAACCCCACCCGTACCAATCTAGCCTTCCATCCATTCACTTAACCCAGTGAATATCTTTTTTTTTCATTTTTATTTTTTGAAAAATAAAAAAGACGGGGTTTCACCATGTTGGTCAGGCTGGTCTTGAACTCCCGACCTCAGGTGATCCACCCGCCTCGGCCTCCCAGAATGCTGGGATTACAGGCGTGAGCCACCACGCCCAGCCACACAGTGAATATCTTTTAAGTTCCTAGTATGTGCCAGTTACTTTTGCCAAGCATTAGGGATAGGAGAAAAAAAAATTAAAAATCAAAAACAGTTTCTCACAGGTTCACTAAGGAGACACATCTACACAAGGGTTGCAACAGGGAGTGTATTACTACAGTATAGAATATAATAGGAGTGCTTGTGAAACCAAAAGAAGAAGATTCACTCTGCATGGAGACATTAGGGAGAGCTTCACAGAGGAGGTGATGTTTGAACTGAGTCCTAAAAGATGTATAGGCATTTTCTAAGCAGAGAGTAGAAGGGAGTGGGAAGATAGCATTCCAGGCAAAAGGAACAGATTGGGCAAAGAAACAGTACAAAGTGGCACAGCTCACTGGGAATGCTGAGTGGTGGAGGATCAGTGAATACAGGAGAGGGGTAGGACTTGAGCTAGGCAGAGCCAAAGAATGCTGAAATACACAGAATTAAATGTGAAGGCTTTTATGCCAGGCAATGGCATCATCAGCTATTCCTGTTCTAGAAAGGGCACTCTGGCTGCCATGTGGAGGAGGGAGTGACTGGAGGCAGGGAGGTAAGTGTGGGCCTTCAAGAATGAACTTAGGCACTGGCAGATGGAAAGGAACATGGATCTGACAGCTGAAAGAGCGCAGAATGGACAGAGCCTGGAGACACACTGGATATGAGAGCAACAAGGGAGGCAGGGCTCGAGGATGACTCCCAGGTTTGGGGCTTGGGGAAGGGAGAGAATGGTGCCGTTATCTCACGCTGGGAACTCTTGAGAAGGCAGTTTGGGGTAGAGAATGGTAGGTGCGCTAATGAGTTCAGTTTCGCACAGGCTATGTTTGAGATACCGGTGAGGTCCCTGAGTGAAGATTCCCCAGTCAACCGTAGGAAAGAGAAGGCTGAGAGGGAGATGGAGACTTGGGGTCTTTGTCTACTGGCGGCAATCCAGGCTCTGGGACAGCATGGAGAGTGAGCAGAGGCATGGACCAGAACAGGGATGGAGGGACAAGTGAGATGGAGGCTATACCACCAGTGCTGTTTGGTTGGGACCAGAGGTGAGCGGGGAGGTTAGAGCACAGGTAGAGAAGAGATGCTGATTCCCAGATCTGACAGTGGAGTCTAGGACACCAAGGTCAGCCTTCAATCCTGTCTGTAAGCAGGGCAAGCACTGAAGCCATTCCGGAGAGAGGCCCATTTTATTATCTGCTCAAATATCCGCTTGTTTTATTGTGAAAATGCATACCCATGTACAAAATAATTGCATACTCACAAATCTTTTTTCACACCAAAAATGCACCCAAACTCCAAGTTCTATCAATTACAAATTGCTTTGTAAACATTGTTTCTTTAGCAAAAATTGTTTTCCTCCTTTTCTCTCCCCATCTCTATCACAACATGCTTCCAGACTTCCCAAATAATTCAACCACCATCTCTTTTTACACATTCACATGCTTCCTACTTTCTATCCTAATTTTTGGAACCTGTTTCCCTGGTCATTGTTTTTTTTTCTCTTCTGTTAACAAAATCCCACAGAATCTTTGTAGCTAAAGTTTTAAGCTTGACAATTCTTTTATCTTGATACAATTAGATAACCACCTCCAAATTCCTCAACCTTCAGGAATAAAAGGCCCTGGATCTTGAACCTCCTCCCCTAATACTTAGACTTTCATGAACAGGTATAAAAGAATGCCTATGAGATGAAGTCTGGGAGTCAGGAGTACTCAGGTTTGCCACACAGAGCAAGTCTCAGCCCAATCTCAAGCTCCGGTTTCTACAACTGCAAAATGAGATAACACTAAATACCTAACCTCTTAGGGTTGTAGAGAGAATTAAACAGGATAATACATTTAGTATGTTTAACAGAATACCTGCCACATAGTAAGTCTCAATAAATAACGGCATTTATCAGCATCACTGTTCTTGGTAACCCCTCCAATCACCAACTATGCAATAATTTTCAAGTAACAGGGCATAATGCAAATTCAGGGAATGGGACTAGATTACAGCTAAGCCTCCTTCCAGGAGTAATATTCTAATCCATGCCCTCCAGTCTACACCAGGGAAGCATGCCCGGTGGGTGTGACGCAGCTTGGAGCTGCCTGATGTTTGAGTAGCAAGTGCCAACACACAAATGTTGCTGGGAGGATATGGGAAGGTGATAAATAGCAAAGGAAGAAATGGAAAGATCCTTAGCACGGAGCCAGCCTCTCTTTCCAGAAAACCAGCAGAAAGACCTCCCTGTTGCACTTTCTCAACAAATTTCACTGATGAGCTTCATCTAAAAGTTTCAAAATGCAAAAACACAAAACAAAACCCTGGTTGAAGAAAAGCTTCCTCCTTCCTTATGGCCCATCAACACATGCACAATTTATTTTAAACATCAAAGAATTAACTCCTAAGACAAGCCTTGGCTTTTATTCCCAAGGGCTCCTTTCTGCATCTGTGGACACACAAGCCAGCTGTGACCACTTTTTCTGTTATTCCACATGACCAAACCATAAAAAGGTTCCTACCAGAGGCCCAAGTATCATATAAACAAAGGCATACATCAGAGTCTTGTAAATTAGTCAAACTCTTTATGTTTATCTCCAAAGCTCTAGATATTAACTCCTCTCCTGTATTAAAAAAAAATCACTTATATTGCTGAGCTCTTACTACAGGCCAAGAACTCAATGCTTATGACTCTGCAGACCATTCTGTTATTATCCGCATTTTATAGACAAGGAAATTGAGGCCGAGCATGGTGACTCATGTCTGTAATCCCAGCATGTTGGGAGGCTGAGGCAGGCGGATCACCTGAGGTCAGGAGTTCAAGACCAGCCTGACCAACATGGCAAAACTCCATCTCTACTAAAAATACAAAAATTAGCTGGACATGGTGGAAGGTACCTGTAATCCCAGCTACTCGGGAGGCTGAGGCAGGAGAATCACTTGAACCGGGAGGCAGAGGTTGCAGTAAGCTGAGATGGTGCCACTGCACTCCAGACTGGGTAACAGAGATCCACGAATTCGAGTTTGCAAGTAACTGCTAGTGACTTGACCCCAGGTAGGGGGGGCCCTAGAGTGAGGCTTCCCACCACCATATGATGCTGCCTGTTACCTGCATTTTCATTTCCAATCCTTCAGATTTCCTGTTCCCCGAAAGGCACTGTCCCCACAGTCCAGCCAAGGGAATTAGTTATTGGAGAGTTGAATTCTAGCCAAACTGATAAAAGCTATTTTAAAAGTTGACATTTGTCAATGTATTTCATTTATGAAACATTGCATTTGCTATTTAAAGTATTTGCAACTGAATAATCCATCACTTAAATTAATGAAGGGTCCACACTGAAATGTGCCCAAAGCAGGCATTTCAGTTAGCTCTGTGCTAATTTTTTTTTTTTGAGACAAAGTCTTCCTCTGTCCCCCAGGGCTGGAATGCAGTGGTGAGATCTCAGCTCACTGCAATCTCTGCCTCCTGGGTTCAAGTGATTCTCCTGCCTCAGCCTCCCAAGTAGCTGGGACTACAGGTGGGTGCCATCATGCCCAGTTAATTTTTCAAATTTTTAGTAGAGATGGGGTTTCATCATGTTAGCCAGGATGGTCTTGATTTCCAGACCTTATGATCTGCCCGCCTCAGCCTCTCAAAGTGTTTGGATTACAGGCGTGAGCCACCACGCCCAGCTCTGTGCTTATTCTTAAGTCATTTTAGGTGTCCCCAAGTCCTATTCTCCCCCAGGATTCAGAGATAAGGAAAAAATTTCATATCAGTTTTGATGTTACCTCTGTGAGGCAGCTCTCGGAGGCACTCTGGGGGGTCTCTCGAGGGACATGGTGGGTGTCCCATCCACTTGCGGGGGGGCTGGACTGCGGCTTCTGGTAACCTCAGGGACTTCATTATCCTACAGCAAACAAGATGAGAAAGAACAGCAAAAACTGCATTCAGCAATCAGCATAGCTGGACAACCATATCCCAAAAGCCCTTCGGCCCTCGTTAGGCTGGGGCTGAAGGTTGTTTGCAAACTGATAATCAACCTGATCATACCTGGCAGCATTCCATTTCTTCTGGAGTCACTGAGGAACACAATCTGGCCCCAGTTATCATTAACTGCCTGAACTCTAATTACTTGCTACTCAAAGTGTGCTCTGTGGCCGGTCAGCATCAGCATCAGCTGGAAGCTTATTAATAATGTCCACCCGAGGACCCTTCTCAGAAGGCTTCAGGGTTGGCAGTGACCCATGTGGCCCCTCCTGCTTGTCTCAGCCACTGGTCCCTAGATCAAACTAGACACGTGTCCCACATTGGGCCAACATGGAATGGGGCCTCAACTTAAAGCAGCAACTTACTCCCTGCTCAGAGGCCTTGTGGCCTCAGGGGACTGTGGAGAAGCAGAAGGTGGCAGTGTGAGGGGAAAGAAAGCAGACGTGCGCAGAGAGGCAGACACCAAAGAGCTTTTGGGCCTGGGACACATGGAACAGTGACCCTGGCTCCCTCTGGCAGGCCCTGCAGCTCCTAATCCAGACTTGGAGTGCGGCCCCACCCCTGGGTCCCCTGAGACTCACCCCACTCCTTCCCACAGATGCCCCTTTTGGTTTCACTAGTAAGAGTGAATTTCTAGCTATTTTCTTCCTTCCATTCTTTCCTTCTTTTCTATTTATTGAAGTGAAGTTAACATAAACGTAACCATTTTCAAGTGGACAATTAGGTGGCATTCAGTGTATTCATAATGTTGTACAACCTCTATCTAGTCTTAAAACATTTTCATCATCCCCTAAAAAAACCCTGTGTGATAGTGAATACTGTCAATTTGATTGGATTGAAGGATGCAAAGTATTGATCCTGAGTGTGTCTGTGAGGGTGCTGGCAAAGGAGATTAACATTTGAGTCGGTGGGCTGGGGAAAACAGACCCACCTTAATCTGGTGGGCACCATCTAATCAGCTTCCAGTAAATATAAAACAGGCAGAAAAATGTGAAAAGGACAGACTGGCTTAGACTCCCAGCCTACATCTTTCTCTCGTGCTGGATGCTTCCTGCCTTCGAAAATCGGATTCCAAGTTATTCAGTTTTGGGGACTTGGACTGGCTTCCTTGCTCCTCAGCTTGCAGATGGCCTATTGTGGGACTCTGTCATCATGTGAGTTAATACTACTTAATAAACTCCATATATATATATATATATATATATATATATATATATACTATTAGTTCTGTCCCTCTGGAGAACCCTGACTAATACACCTTGTCCCCATTAAGCAGTTTCTTCCCATTCCTCCTCCCTCTATCCCCTGGCAACCACCAATCTGCAAACTGTCTCTGCGGATTTGCCCACTCTGGCATTTCATATAAATGGAATCCTATAATATATGACCTTTTGGGTCTGGCTCCTTTCACCTGAGTTTCTATCTCTTGTGATGAAACGACCCTAGGACAAGATAGGTGGGGTGGGGTCCCAGTTCTCACCTCGTTGTCTCCCTCCATCCCACTGCTCACGCTGAGGAGGCTCCGGGTGCTGGAGCGGTTACTCATGCTGCCTAAGGGGTAGAAACAAAATCAGATGGATTGAGGATTCTTTCAAGCTAAAATAGAGAACTCTAGCACTTACTTAGTTTTATTGACATAAATAATACATAAGCTGTAAGTGTGGGATTCTTCAAACTTTGGCCATCTTCAACTTTTTTTTTTTTTTAGAGGCAAGGTTTTGCTGGAGTGCAGTGGCACAATCACAGCTGAAACTCCTGGATACAAACAAACCACCTGCCTTACCCCCCTAAGTAGGTGGAACTACAAGTGTGTGCCAACACGCCCAGCCAATTTTTTTTTTTGGTAGCAACAGGATCTCACTCTGTTGTGTAGGCTGGTCTTCAACTCTTGGACTCAAGTGATCCTCCTGCCTCAGCCTCCCAAAGTGCTAGAATTACAAGTGTAAGCCACTGTGTCCAGCCTTATACCATTTTATTAGAGTTCCGTTTCTTTCAGCATAAAACAAAATTATTCACTTTTTGATGACTAACTTTGGCATTACTGCTATCATTGACTGAGGGCTTTGAAAATGTGATTGCCATTTAACCCCTATGAAAATCCTGTTTGATATTTGTGCTCCAGTTTGACGGACAAGACAGCAAAGGTGCTGATTCTCAGCTCTTCAGTGGTATTTCTAAAATCTGCAAACTAACTTTGTTGCTGCAGTTTTTTACTTAGGAATTCTAGCAAACAGGTATGTATCACCCATGCAGACACACCTTGTAATAAGGGGCCAGATCCTTTGACAAAATAAAATGCAAAGTACACACTCAAAAGTATAATTTTTTTTTTTCCGAGACAGAGTCTTGCTCTATTGCCTAGGCTGGAGTGCAGTGGCACAATCTTGGCTCACTGCAACCTCTGCCTCCTGGGTTCAAGGATTCTCCTGCCTCAGCCACCCAAGTAGCTGGGACTACAGGCATGTGCCATCATGCCCGGCTAATATTTGTATTTTTAGTAGAGACGGGGTTTCACCATGTTGGCCAGACTGGTCTCAAAACTCCTGACATCTTGATCTGCCCACCTCAGCCTCCCAAAGAGCTGGGATTACAAGTGTGAGCCACCATGCCCAGCCGTCAAAAGTATAATTTATGTTCATGGTCAGAATTGTGACTGTGTGAGTTTAGGCACTCGAGGCTTTTCAGTTGGGAATTTATCACCTGTATCATTAGAATAGCACCATCCAATAGAACTTTCAGGACATCTTTTATTGTGTGTTATCCAATAGGGTAGCAAGTAGGAAGCATGGCTAGTGCAACCAAGGAAATTAATTTTAAATTTTATTTAGTCATAATTAACTTAAAAGTTTAAATAGCCCCATGTAGCCAATGGCTACCATACCGGACAGCACAGCATCAGGATAAGCACATGGTGATCTAGCAGTGAAGAAGAAAGAATAAGAGTTAACCAACTAAAACAAGGAGATCTTAGCTTTAAGTTTCCAATATTCTCACTAACAACATAGTCAAGATCTTAGGTTTGCTGAATTTCCACTTCAGATAGCTCCTAGCCACATAACTTTATAGGTAGTAGTTTTGGCTGCATTCTGGTATCAACTGTGACCTAATGAATTTAGATGTTAGTTTGAATAGAGCAGATTAAGATTATAATTTTGAATTATTTCTTGGGGGCAGATTTTTAAGTGTAAAATACGACGTCAAAATGTTTCTATAATCCAGGCGATGCAGAATTTGTTTATTAATGAACATGTGATCCTGTCCCTTTCAGCTATCCATACACAACACTGTTCAAAGACCAGGCTACTCTTCCCAGCCCACTCCTGTCCACAAGTCTAAAACCTCCTCAGTCTCCAAGGCTCAGGACAAATGCTATCAAAACCTTTCCACATTCCCCCAACTAAAAGTAACCCCTTGAGCCCAGAGGCCCCCATCCTTCTGTGGCTAAGCCTCCCCATGCCATTCCTTAGTGTTCATCACATTCCCTTATGATGAGCCATCATCTTTTTGAAGATTATCTGCTAGCAAGAAGTAATAAAGCTGCCACAGGCACCGGCTCCATGAATCCAGAAACTCATACCCATCAGTTCCCACTGTCCCTTCTGTTGGCATTCTTAAATCTTCAACCCCGATGTTTGGCTCTAAATCTTCGCCCTGGCCCTCCTCCTCTCCAGGCTGATGACTTGCTTGCCCAAATCCCCTCTGCGATGCACACTTGGCAAGAGACTCTGGCCCCAGCTCCCATCATCTTCACACTTGCCAGGGGGAAGGAGGGCAGTGCCCTCCCCTTGGTAGGCTTCTATCATCAGGAGAGAAGTACCCGACAAGCATCTAACACCATGCTACTTTTGTACTTTCTCTCCTCCGTTACAAGTCTCCTAAAGACAGGCTCTGGTTCTTTTTCATCTCTGGGTCTCTAGTATACAGTCTAGCTCAGTATATACAGAGCTGTCCTCAGTATTTGGTGGATCAATGAGAGAAAAAAATGAATATATAAAAGTATAATATGATTTTTAAGAAAGTTAGTTACACTTGAAACTATTGCCTGTTTTAAAAAAGAAAGAAAGAAAAAAGAAACTTGGGCCAGACAACCTAGGAGGTCAACAGCCTTTCTGTTATGAAACTTTTATTTGCTTAAACATAACACTAGTATCCGGGCTTGAATTTTTAGTTATAACCAGATTTAACCTGCAACTGTTTTTCTGTGGTTTCCAAGAGATGACAGCTGCACCATAATAAAAACAGTGCTGTTTTTAGGGTGTGATTCATGGGGTTAAGGGGCAGTTGATGGATAAGCTGGGCCATCCTCACTCTCCCCCCTTGCCATGGGAACTATTTCTATTTGGAAGGCAGTACACCCCCACAGTTGAAAGCACAGGAAGATATGGATATGAATCCCAGACCCCTGCTTACTTGCCAAGAGACTTGGGGCAAGTTGCCTACCCTCTCTGCTTCATTTTCTTATCTAGAAATTCACAGCATTGTTGTATAAAATGAACCCGAAAATATGGTGACATGCTTGGCACAGGGCATGCAAAGAGTAAGCATTTGATTAATGGAAGCAGCTCTCATTACCATCATCCATTTCAAGATGGTAGACTAACCACTAGTGACCCGCAGTCAACCCCCCTGCCCAGGATCTTGCCCCCTGCCGCACTCTAGCTTAGCCACATGACCCACTTTGGCCAACATGGCATTAGCAAGCGTGATGCAAGCCAAAGCTTGCTAAGCACTAGCACACTGGGGCTTTTTCCTTTGGACTATTCCCTCTCCAGATCTTGCTGCCATATAAAAAGTTCAGGCTATGAATTAAAGGCCACGTGTAGAGAAGCCCTGGAGGATGAAAGGCTTCCTTGGATGTTTCAGCCCAAGCAGAGCTTACAGCTGAACACCGACTCATGAGTGACCCCAGCTGATGCCACAGAGGAGAGACGAACCACCATCCCCACCACGTCCTGTCCAAGTTGTAGGATCAGGCATAAATAAAGGGTCGTTTTAAGCCACTACATTTTGGCATGGTTCATTGCATGGCAATAGATAGCGGAAACTGTGTAACAGGGACTGGGTACAGACTATAGCCACAAAGTAGAGTAAAATCCATTGGTCTGTCATTCAGTAACATTTTCTAACCAGAGGATCCAGCCATTCCCAGGCAATAAACCACTACACAAGGGGAAAAGTAGTTTAGTCTTCTCATCTTCTCTTCACCCCAGGCTAGCCCCCTAAAAACATATGCATTTGTCTTGTAAAATTTCCAGCTGTCACTCTCCTCTCCCACGCTGGGATGCATTGTCCTAGCCCTGAGAGGGTTCTACCACTTTCCCTCTCCTCCTCTACAGGTCTGAGAGATAGAGATAGCCACCTGTCCCTTGCTCCTTCTGCCACCTGTGATTCCTGAGAATATCAGCTCTCCCATTCCTGAATGTGTCAGAATTCTCAAATTGTCCCCAGTGGGCTTTGCATACAAATGATCACCCTCATTATGTAATGGGAAGTTTTCTCCTCTGTCCCGTCTAGACTTCCCAGGCAGTCATGTAATAGGCTGTGCGTCTGTTTTGACAGGTAATGATGGCAGAAATATTCACCTGAAAGAAAGAGGAGCTAGGTTCTACTCACACCTTTCCTATTCACTGGCTACGTGACCTTGGACAAAATTCTCTCCCTCTCTGGGTCACAAATACCCCTTCTATAAAGGATGGAAGAAAACTAGTTCAGAGGTTCTTGACCTAAGTCCATGGTGGGCAAAATTGTGTGTGTGTCACAGACCTGTGCATCTGTCTGAGAGACAGAGCCAAATTATATAGCAGATTCTCAAGTGGCTTTGTGATGCAGAAAAGATTAAGAACCCCTGGCTTAGATAACCTTCCTGCTCCAACATGCATTATGGGGTCCTCTGCCCAACATTTAAGGAGGTATGAGTCCCGAAATTCAGCTACTCTCTGGCTCTTGTATTGCTTTCCTAGCTGTTTTCTTAGCACTGAAATGTATGAAAGAAGAGAAACTCGATCTACGTGGCTTGTGAAGCCAGTGTGTCTGGAGTCAGCTAACACTGCCCTGGATACGGAAACAAAGCCCTCAGCTCCCGCCTACGCATCAGCCTCTATTGTCTGTGCAATCAGACAACTATTGAAGCTTGCCAGCCAAAAGGAAGGCATTTCCTACTTACATCCTCAACCTGCCTGTAAAGTTAGAATGTTCAAATTTGAGTCCATTATTTTATTTTTTTCTTCTTTTTATTTTACTTGAGTCCACTATTTTCTGATATGTCTGACTCTGTGCCTTTTCCTTTGCTTTATCACAGTTGGGGAAGCAGCAAAGAATAATGGCTAAGAGTCTTGGCTCTGTATCCAGACTGAGTTCAAATCCTGGCTATTCCACACTACCTATTTAACCTAGAACAGAGGACTAAGCCTCTTGCTTCCTCCTCAGGAAACAGAGATAATAGTCCCTATTTCATAGAGCTTTGGTGAGAATTAGGTTAGATAATCTATGAAGTGGCTTAGAATATAGTAAATGCTCAATAAATGTTAACTATTAGCATTAGGTTTTGATATTAAGAAAGGGCTAGAGTAATAATTATGCAACTGGGCTTCGTGGGATACAAAGCAAACCTCATAGGCAAACAGTAACTCTGCCCCATCTTTTACACCTCTCAAACCCAAACCAGGCCCCACTGGAGATATATCTTGGGCTCTTAAGAAGATGCTTCCTAAGGCCCAAGGGCGCCGGCTAGAGCCCAGCTGAGAAGACCCCACGCCCTGCACCCGCAGCTGCTCACTTGCTGTGCTGGAGGTGCTGTCTGTTTTCCAGTCTCCTCGTCTCAGCTCCGTCCTGGGGGGAAAGACGCTTTTCCTGGGGCCACTCTCATAGACTCCAAATTCCACTTTAGCAGGCAGGTGCTGTGAGTGCCGAATTGGGACCGTGATCTCCAAGTCTGGAATTGGAGAAAAGAGGGATGAGCTTCAGGACACCAGACTGTCACCTGCCAAGCTGCTCAGCAGCTTCCCTCTACCTGCCTCCCCAAGGGGAGGGGAAAAGATGACAAGACGGGGAGGGGCCCTGGGTTGGTGGCCCCCTCCCCTTCAGCACTGAAACTGTACTGAACCCTAAGTGGCTGTCACTGGGAGACAGAAGAGAGGGACAGAAGAATGTGAGAAAGGGACAGAGAAGCGCTTTTGCATCAGGGAGTGGAAGGAACGTGCCACGAGAGGAAGCTTTGGGCCCTCAGCCCTGCCACTGAGCAGCTGTGGAGTCCAGCAAGTCAATTATCCGCTCTGAATCACTCGCCTTATGTGAGGAGGGATATGTCCATCCTTGACTGTAATCACAGGCTACCCTATGCACCAAGCACAGTGCTGAGAGCTTTGGCACTTTTCGCTCATTTAATCCCCACAATACCCAAGAAGTAAATACTATTAACATCAATGCCAACAGTGACTAAGGTACAGAGACGTGAAGTAGCATGTCCTGTCAAACAGCTGGTAAGTGGCAGAGCTGGGATTTGAACCCAGGATCTGGAGACCAGCCTCTTAACCACTGCTCATACAGCCTCTCGCTCTCTGCATAAAAGATGGTGGGTGGGTGGGTGTGGGGTAGGCGGCCCACATGGACAGTAATGACCCAGAAAGCTAATGAAAGGAGGTCCTTCAGGTCTTCAAAAGATTTTGTGACTTGCAAGGCCCACAGGTAAGACAGGTGATGCCTCTGCCAAGCAAAGCACTGACCTGGCTTCCTTACTGGCTTAGCCCTGCCCAGAGATTGTCTCTATTCCCCTCTACATTTCTAACGCTGGGTTCTAGGAGCAGAAAAGAGCTCCTCTGATGAGGAGGAAAAAAGTCTGGGGGCGCCAGCACCAACTTCCTCCTGAAGGCAAGATGTGCTCCTGCCCGGGGCTCCCCTGGCTGCCTGGGACCTTCCCAAGCCCAGGCGCAGGGTTTATACAGTGGTAGCTGTATCAACTTGGGTGGAAGAGGTGTTAGCTTTAGGGACGTGTCCTTTTATCTTCTGGTACCACTTCCTCCTCCGCCTCTACCCTTGTAGGGGACAGGTGTGGCAGAAAGTTCAGAGAGTCCAGGGGCAGTGGTGGCTCCACCTGCCAAAGCCAGAAATCTGGCAGGGTGAACGCATAAACCGGAACAGGATGAAGAAGCAGCGAGAGGACAGGGCCACCAAGGTCCCCAGTGAACATTCTGCACAGAGAATGTTCAGTGTGGATTGTTGGCTTGCATAGGCATGAGCCTTCCTTATCTGGAGACCCTAGCTCCAGGTGTAGCGTATGGTCCAAGTGTCTGACCAGCTTCCCAGGGTTTGTGTAATCCAGGTCTTTTTCACATGCTGGGGCTCTCTCAGCTACAACCATGCCATGGAAGCACCCACCCCAGCTTGGAGCTACTTGGACAGAGGACAGCCAGGTGCACTTTCACATGGGTGCCACCCACAGCATCTTAAGATACCAAATAAGTGACAGGCTTTTTTTCTTTTTTCTTTTAGCTCTGACTTAGCTTTTTAAAAATCTTATTTATTTATTTTTTTTTGAGATGGAGTCTCACTCTATCATCCAGATTGGAGTACAGTGGTGCAATCTCAGCTCACTGCAACCTCTGCCTCCCGGGTTCAAGCAATTCTCCTGCCTCAGCCTCCCAAGTAGCTGGGACTACAGGCGCATGCCACCACATCTGGCTAATTTTTGTATTTTTAGTAGAGACGGGGTTTCACTATGTTGGCCAGGCTAGTCTTGAACTCCTGACTTCATGATCCGCCCACCATGGCCTCCCAAAGTGCTGCGATTACAGGCATGAGCAACCACACCTGGCCTAAAAATCTTTTTTTTTTTTTTTTATGGGAGATTCCAGTCTGCTTAGTTAACTTCAAGGAGGCAATTTTTTAACCTCCACTAATTCTATAAAGAAGGAAAGTAAAATACACAGGAAAAAAAATAGGGGTGTCAAAAGTTCAGAAAATCAGGTAGAACCAGTCCAAATGTTCATAAAATCCTGATATTCTTTGAATAAAGGTACAGTGCTAGGGATAATTATCATGATTATATTGCATAGTGCTTTCCCAAAGTGAATTTATATGCATTATTATAGCTCTTTTGAACTTCATGACTTTTCCATTAAGTAGGTAGGTCAGGTATAACCCTGGTGAGGAAACTGAGGCACAGAGCAGCTAAAGGAATTGCCCTGGCTCATAGAGTGATTCAGTGACAAAACAGGAATCAGAACCTGAGTTTCCTGGGACCTGGTTAGCTCCTCCATGTCCTGCCCCACAGGACACACCCAGAACACAAATATTGATCATCTTCTCTGTGAGGCCCTGGCTCTCACCAGCCCTTCTCTAATTTCTACGCTATCAACGCTCTGTACCAGCCCAGTAAGAGCAAACAAATCCCTGGGGTTGAAGAAAAACGGTCAAGTTATTAAGAACAGTCTTAATTTTCTTAATTTTCTTTGGCATTGTAACCCAAATTAAAGATTAATATTTTTTGCCTAGGGCAAACTAAGTTCTCAAATGAATAGTCAGTCCCTGTGTTTAGAATGGGTTACATTCTTAGAAAAGAGCCTTAAGCATAAACGTTATTCATCAACCCTAATTTTCCTACAGATCTGTGTTATCATGTGTCAATAATATGTCACATTCACTCAACTAGAAATGATGCCCTCTCTTTGGCAAATGCTGCCCTTGGGCCTCCGTATGCAGTACAGGGTCCAACTTCCAATTGCCTGAGGCTGTTTCTCGTAGCAGAACGATGGGTGCGCCTCCCCCAGCAGGCCTTCACCAACAACTGATGGGGGCTGGTGTATAAATGTCCCGGCCCTCTTGCCCCTCGGGTGGGTGTTCTCCACTGACTCCTCCCTGTCTCACTTCCCCATCCCCACCATAGTCCCTGGGATCACCTCCCACACCAGCTATTTGCTCTAAAATCCTTATCAGGGGAGAAAAGTTCTAGAAGTGGAAGTGGTAATGGCGGCACAACACTGTGAATGTACTTAATGCCACTGAATTGTATACTTATTTTTTTGAGACAGAGTCTGGCACTGTCACCCAGGCTGGAGTGCTGTGGTGCGATCTTGGCTCACTGCAATCTCTGCCTCCTGGGTTCAAGCAATTCTCCTGCCTCAGCTTCCTGAATACTTGGGACTAGAGGTATGTGTCACCACACTCAACTAATTTTTGTATTTTTGGTAGAGACAAGGTTTTGCCATATTGGCCAGGCTTGTCTCAAACTCCTGGCCTCATCTGATCCTCCCACTTCAACCTCCCAATGGCCTCCCAAAGTGCTGGGATTACAGGTGTGAGCCACCACACCCGGCTTGAATTGTACACTTAAAAATGGTTCAAGGTTGGGCACGGTAGCTCACGCCTGTAATCCCAGCACTTTGGGAAGCCGAGGCGGGCAGATCACAAGGTCAGGAGTTTGAGACCAGCCTGACCAACATGGTGAAACCCCATCTCTGCTAAAAGATTACAAAAATTACCCAGGTGTGGTGGCGTGTGCCTGTAGTCCCAGCTACTCTGGAGGCTGAGGCAGGAGAATCGCTTGAACCTGGGAGGCGGAAGTTGCAGTGAGCCGTGATCATGCCACCGCACTCCAGTCTTGGCAACAGAGCGAGACTCGGTCTCAAAAAAAAAAACATGGTTCAAATGGTCAATTTTATGTTATGTATATTTTATGACAGTAAAAAACACAAACAAGGAGGCCCTTGGGGCTGACAGGCAGAACGTCCTCCCATGTAGATTGCTTGCTGTCCCTGGTCATTCTTGTTTGGTGTCAAATTATATACAGTTTAATCTCTCAATAGTTATGACATTGATTAAAGCTCCAATATAAAAAGTACAAATACTTAACACCCCTCTCCCCAAAATATCCTTGTCAGAGGGTCTGCTTCTTGGGGAGTAGGGGATTGAGGGTGGAGCTGGGGCAAACTAAGCCATGCTCTTTTGGAAAAATGTAGCCATTGATCATTCTAATTTAGACTATAGCTACTGGTGGGTATAAATCACTTGTTCAGAGCCTGATCAGCCTTGGGTGAACCTTGCATAATGTTCCAGAACTTGTGATTCATTCTGGATGGCCCTGCCTGAGAGGACCCCAGCTGGTGTGTGGGCCTCTGTGTAATCATGAGCGTGGACACTTTTAGGGGTACTCTTATGTACCAGGCACTGTGCTAGGCAGTGGTTATACCCTAACTCATCCAATGTTCCCTAATGGGGTGGGCACTTTCACTTTTACCGTTTTGCAAAGGAGGACTGAAGCTCGGGGAGGTGAAATATCTTGTCCACAGTTCCCAGCTAGTGAGGGGTGAGCAGTGAGCAGGAATTTGACCCCAATCTCGCTGGCCCCAAAGTCCATCCCCTCTACTCCTCTGCATGTGCGTCTGTCTTGCTTCAGTACCGCCAGTGGCACCAGGTGGAGCCTAGGTGAGTGGTCAGGATGTGAAGAGACCCAGAAGGCTCAGGTCTCGAGCCCAGACTGCTAAGCACACGTGACTCCAACACCAGGACTCCTGGACCTTCAAACACTGGGTGCACCACCAAATCACAGGTTTCTTGATGCTGTTTATATTTAAAACCCTGAAATGTTTCATTTCATCAAGGCTTCTATCTTTAGGCTTATGGACCCTAGTTTTAAAAAGCACCTCAGCCCTTTTATCACTGAGACCCCTATTATCTGAACCTAGGATGACTGTGCACATCTTGAAACAGCGTATCTGCCTTCTCTCCTTACTCTTCCTCTCAACCAGCAGGACAGACAAGTGTGAACTCAGGTACCAGCAGCATAAATTTAAAATCTAGACGCCCAAGCAGAAGTCGTAGGATGACCTCTCCGACCTTCTGCGATGGTTAAAACCTTGTAACCCCTCTTCTCCCAAAATCATTGACATTCACTAGGTTACTACCACCTGCGCAACACTGTGTTAGGCATGGTGGAACAGATCCTAGCAGGGAAAGCCAGATCTGTGTGAATACAAAGATAACTGACTCATTAGGCTACCAGATGGTGAAGCTAGTATCTCATAGGTCTCTGTATTTGGCAGGGTGCCTGGTGCTTGTTAAGTGTGGAATGAATGAGTGGTGTCACCAAACAGTTTCCTGAAGCCAACCATTCCAACAAAGCCTTCTGGAGCTCCATCACCGTACCATGCTGCACCCTGGGGACTCCACGGAGCACATAGCAGACACGTTTCTGTCCATGTGGAGTTTCTAGTAGAAGGGAGATGGGATGTTGGACGATAACCATGAGAACAGAAACCAAAGATGGTTCCAGTCTGTGATACGTGAAAAGAGAGGACGCCAGGGAACAGGAAGTGAGTTGTGGAGGGCTCCTCTGGAGAGAATGGCAGAGAAGGCCTCTGATGAGGAGATGCAACACTGAACTCTGAAGGGTGGAAAAGGACCAGAAGGTGAAGACGTGGGGGAAGGCAGGGGAATGGCAAGCTCACAGGCCCTGAGGGAGAAATGCTCTTGGCTTGTTAGAGCAATAAAAAGGAGTCCTGGGATGGGAGCACAGAGTTTAGGGGAGAACGGAGGATGGGCTCAGGGGTCAGATCACATGGGCCTTGTAGGCTGTGAGCAAAAATATGATTTTACCCTGAGTGGGACAGGAGTCCCTGGGAGGCTTTGATCAAGGGCATGGCATTATCTGATTTTAAATACTTTTAAACACTTTTAAACATCATTGGCTACAATGGGTTAACTGTAGAAAAGCAAGAGTGAACATGGGGAAATGACTGAGTGGCTGCTCCCCCAGTCTAGGCAAGGGATGGTGTGGCTTGGCTGCAGCAGTGACATGGGAAATGGTCAGAAATGACCAGATTTAGGATGTGCTTTGGAAGCAGAACATCTCTGGACTACCAACGGCTTGGATAAAGGAATGAGGTGATATCAACCAGAGACAGGAAAAGGGAAGTGCCAGATGAATGGAAGGGGTGGTAGGTCCCACATACGCTTGAATAAGGAAGGAATACCATGGCCTAGAGTGGTCCAGGAAAGCATCACTGAGAAGGGGCTTCCAGGGCTGGCTCTTGCATCCCAGTAGTTTTCATACAGGTGAGAAGGAAGAGGCATGGCATGAGCAAGGGGCCCATGACAGGACAGCATGTCCTGTTTGGAGATCAGGGTGTTACCAGCCCAACCAGGTTCATGGGAAGTCGGGCTGTTGATGGCAGCTGGAGAGAGACTTTAGAAGTTGTCCACAAAGAGGGCTAGGTTTCTACTTGGTTCTTTGTGTAATGGGGCTCCACTCAAGATCTGAGTGCCTCCAAAAGCCTTCTCCTGCATGCTCCTCTTGCTATAAGGCTGGCCAGGGTTAATCACAGAGGCCCACCATGCCAGAGGCCCTCTGTGGGAAGGTGCATTGTGGGTAAATGCCAACTCCTTGCTCAGGGGTGGTGGTACCACATGGCTGGCACAGGAGGTAGGCTTAAGGGAAGCAGGGGTGTCCAGTCCACAGTGCGCACCACTGGAATTTTGGCCCTGCTATTGCACCGTGGGAGCTCTGCTACACCTGGAGTCTGGGCTTCTGAAGCAGTGTATGGTGTGGATGCAGATGATGCCACTGCTCACCAGAATCAGAAAAAAGCAGACACTGTGTAAACGGAATTTTCTCCTTTCTCTGCTTAGAAAACATACGTCCTCCTAATTACCAAGGGGAGAGTCAGGTGCATGCAGAGGAAGTATCACCATCCTCTTTGAGTGAAAAGGAGGAAAGGACGCAGAGTTGAAGCCACTTCCTCACTTCTGAGCATGTCTTGTATACCAGGTACCAGACTGTTAACAGAATAAATAAGATATAATCATTGTCTAAAAGGCCTTTACAGTCTAGCGGGGGACCCAGATCTGTAAACAGCGTGATGAGTGCTGGGCAAGTGGTCTGCCCACTCAGGCCACAGTCAAAAGGAGAGTCAAGGACAACAGATGACAGCAATGTCCCACACAATGCAGCGTCCTGGTAAGCCACATACCTGTCTGCTTTCCAGATTTTTGCTTCTCTCTCTGTCTTCGGGTGATACTGTCTCTTAGCCGTTTAAGATTTTCCTGGAAAAGAATTTGGTTTATTTTTTAAGTGTACAATGGAATGATATCCTCCGGACATGAGAGTTTCTTTCTGATTGTATGCTGTTTGCAGGGTATATTACATTGCATTCACATTTACAACATGCAGATGAGGCTCAGCACATTCAGTCAGTCTCCAGAGAAATCCAAGTACTCACAGAATCTGTGCCTGAAGAGAAGACAACTCTTCCACAAGAAAGAGTCTTTCCTCCCCTCTGGTTCCCAGCTCTGTTCTACCCGGCCCCTCTCCTGTATGCATCTTAGCTGAGCTCACAAACACTCCACAGGTACTCCTGTCTCTGAGACTGTATTCTCACATCATTCCCCTGACCTTCAGGGATGCTGGTTCCTCTCCATGAGTCTGTTCTAGGCCTGGATCAAGTCTCACTTTCTCCCTGCAGTCTCCCCAGATGCTCCGGTCCTTAGTGACTGCCCATGCTAGCCATGCAGCACGTGGGCTGCGCTGCCTCACCATGTGCTCACACTCTTGCGGTGAGCTCTCCAACGTTAAGAGACCAGGTCTTGTACCTTTCTGTAATCCTGCCATCTGGTCCATTGTAATCACTCAATAAATGTTGAATAGATATGTGAGGGTCAAGATTGTTTCTCTTTTAGTCGATTAACAATAACCCTGAAGTTAAGTGCCTGAGCATTCTAGGGAAAATGGCCCGGGGAGATGTCCAGACAATCTGGCTGGAGCAGAAGGTTCATGTGGGGGAGTCTCAGGAGGCCAAACTGGAAACGGGGGTTGGCCTGCAGCTGCAGGCTGACGAGACTGAGCTTTGTCCAGGAGGCAGCAGGGAAACATTGAACGTTGTGATCTTGTCATGGCTTTAAGGTTCTAGTCAACTAGAGAAGAAAGAACAAAGGCCAGCCGACCTTCCTGGAGACTACAGAGTGTGCCAGATGCAGGTGACAGAAGCTGACATGGGGATGTGGCTGGGGGAATGGAGAGACAGGAGCCGATGCAAGAGGATGAATGCCACAGAGCAGGACCCAGCAGGACATGCCACTGGCCAGGTGTGCAGAAGCATGGGAGAAGGCCAAAGAGACTCTGAGTCTCATCCGTGTCTCCAGAAGAAGACAGTGCGATGAGCACAGAGAGGGTGTTGGGAAAAGGAAGTGGCCTTGAGGGATGGTCTGTTGTTAGACATGCAGCGAGCACAGCCTCATCCACGTTGACAATGCCCAGCTTCACCTGCTCCTGGAGGGTGATAAGCTGCCGCTGGCCTGGGGCACCTCAGGAAGACACAGCCAACTGGGGGCTGGAAGCATGGGACTGCACAGAGAGTGAGCTGAAGGAAACCTTCAGTGTCCACCTGTGAGAGGGTGATGTAAAGGAGACAGAGGAGTGGACAGAGGCAGAGGAAAAGGAAGATGAAGCCTCCACCCAGGAATGTCTCCGCACCACCAGCCCTTGGATGGGGGATGCTCAGGAAGTGCCCGGAGACTATCAATGTGAGCCCCCAGGGGCTGGGATTCTCTGCCAATTGAATATGGACCCCAGTTGTCTGCTATACCCAAGAGTTCTGGGCCAGTTCATGGGAAAGGAAGAGGTCTCTTGGACATAAACACAGAAAGCTAACATTTATTACGTATTTACTATGTGCCAGGTGTGCTGCTTACAGTGGCTTACAACACCTAGTCCTCCCCCTTCACATTTCAGAGGTGGAAAAACAGAGGCACAGCAAGGTCAAGGTCATCCAGCCACAAGTGGCAGAACAAAGATGTAAATTCAGCCTGCCGGCTCCAGAGCTCTGGCTGTTCTTAATTACTGTGCCACGTGGTTGCACGACTCGGCAAGGAGATAAAAAACACTGTTTAGCCAGGGCCAGCCTTTCCTCAGCAGTACTGCAGCCTCCCAGGAGTACTGCAGGGCTCCTGAGTGAAGAGCACCCATGATTCCTGCATTCAGCTCTCCAGGGTGCCCTCCCACCCTTCAGACCCCTACAGGGAGGGAGGCAGCTGGCAGAGTGGGTGCCCCTGTCTTAAGGAGCACTAAGAAGGCAGAAAGCGTAGTGAAAGGAGCACAGGCTCTGGGGTGAGAAAGGGGAGGTTTGAACCTTGACTGCCTCTTCGCCTCTCTGAGCCTCAGTTTTCTGTAGAACAGGAGGAATAATATTTATTTCACATCTGTTTATGAGGAGTGAAAGAGACCAGTTCTATTCAACGCTGAGCACAATGCCTAACGTAGCACTGTCAGAGCTCAGCCAGTGCTGCCTGATGACACATTTCCCCACCCTTCACCACCAATCCTTTCCCAGAAGGCGGCCTCCCATCTCAGCCCCGGAAGGATGCTGCTTACTCTCCGCCTCGAGAGCTGGTATGTCAGCTAGCGTAAGAACAGAGGTTAGAATACACACCACCAGGGTCTGCAGCCACACCACCCTGAACGTGCCCAATCCTGTCTGATCTCTGAGGGTAAGCAGGGTTGGGCCTGGCTAGTACGATGAAGGAAGCAGCCTGGGGAGGTGGAGAGAAAAGGCAATAGTTCCAGCCCTAACTTGGCCCCTTACTAGGAAAGTCGTCTTGGACGTGTCTCCTAACCCCTGAAGCCCCAATTCCTCCTTTTTAATACAAACGCACTGATGCACTAGGAATGAGCTTCCTAAGGCTGAGTTCCAGTTCTTTTTATTGTTTTTAATTATACACAGTGTATACTTATGGTACAGGTATGGAGTTGTATATTCTCATAAAAGCTTCAAACTATACAGGTAAAGCGAGAGTCTCCTCTGACACCCCAGTCCTCCAATCCCAGTCTTCTTCTGAGAGGTGGCCCCTGGAATGGGCCTGAGGCGGCCGTTTCCAGATCTTTGTCCTTGCATTGATATACATGTCCCTAGAAATACAGTTTGTGTGTGGACGTGTCTGAGTTGTTTTAATTTGGGTGGTTTTGTGTCTGCAATTTGTTTTGTTCATTTGATCATTTTCTTGGGAGCTTTCCACGTTCTCTTTGAGTGCTAAAGTGTGAGAGTTGTGAGGGTATTTGGCAGTAGGAATAGAGAGAGGGACTCTGAAAAGGAAAAAGCTGGAAAGCAGAAGCAGGGAGCCAAATGCAGAGAGACAGCAGCAGAGTTAGGGTTTGTAGCTGAACCTTTGTTCCTGATCTCAAGCCTCATGGCACCTGGAAAAGCCATCCAGCTCTCAGCCCGGGAGCCATGTGGTTACAGACCAAGGTGACACTCACACGCACTCGCTGGTTCACAATCAAACTCAAACGTTCGCAGGCACAGCCATGGGTGTCCAGGTACGGCAATACACAAGACAGCCAAGGCCCAGCCGTCCTCCACTGTCAAGGGGGGACACAGACATGAAACAAATTCCATATGAAGCCAGTTACCTGCTGGAAACGAAAGGACTCCGATCGTTTCTTCTGGTTGAGCTGCCACTCTTTGAAGTGGAGCACAGCCTCATCCACGTTGACAATGCCCAGTTTCACCTGCTCCTGGAGGGTGATAAGCTGCCGCTGGCCTGGTGTTTTCATCCCCGCAAAAGGGTCATATATACTCGACTGGGGCCTGTCCCTCCACGGTCTGACGGGCGCCTCTGGAAAGGATGGCAAAACTCAGCTTGACAGCTCCCCCACTGGGGACCACTCACCAGAGGCATGGGGTTAATGAGGCTGGTCACAGGCTCAAGAGGACTTGTCTCAAAAGAACAATTACATGTGGCCAAGGAGAGGGGGATACAATATAAAATCAGCGGAGAAGAAAGCAGCTCATAATTTCAATGCCTATCACGCTAAAGAAGACAAGGCTGCAACATTTAAGGGAGGTGTGAAATCTGCTGAATCTCCCAAGTCTTAATTATCATTATTATTTTTAACAGGCTTAATTCATTTCATTTTTCTTATATAAAAACGCTAAGTTGTAGACACAGCTGGAACCTGGGTCTTCTGCTCAGAGATTCTGGTGTGGGTCTTGAGAGATGATCAGTGAATTTCTGGTAGGGAGACTTGGTGAATACAGTCTCTTTCCAGAGGTCAGGGGTCAAGTTCATAGGTGGCCCAGGTTCAAAGGTGGCTCAGGGTGGCAGTGTAGCCCCTGGCCAAGGTATAGCCGCCATCATCAGCAGCTTCTTGGGCACAGAGGCCAAGATGATGCTAGTGCCTCAGAGGGCAGGGATGAGGCACACCAGCACAGAGTCAGCAGCCTGTCACCTTGCAAGGGCTGGTGTGGGGCTTGCTGGTCTTGTTCCCTCTGTAAACTCTCCGTGCAGGCCCAGTGAGAACTTGGCCAGGATGATGGCCCCTTGGATGGCTGTGGCTACCTCCTTGGAGTGCCTCATACCCAGATGACGTGGCCACTGTCATCCTCAATGGGAGCAAACACCTTGAATCTGGTGTAATGACCAGCCTGGGTCAGCTTCTGTACCAGCATAATCTTCAGAACCCCATTCTTGAGAGATGACCCCAGGAAAAGGTCAATGATCTCAGTTCAGACTCCTTGATGGGCAGAGAGAACAGAGATCTACCAGGACTTGCTCTTCATGTCCTTAGCTAGGTGGTCTAGCTTAGTGATAGGCATTCACTCCTTGTTCTCAGCCTTCCCTCCATGAGCTCCAGAGCGTTGGCCCCAGCCACAGCCACAACCTCAGCCTGAATGTCACTGCCAAAGCCTCCAGGGAAGCCATCATAGCCTCCCATTCCAGGGCCCCCAGGCCCTCCAGCTGCATCAGCATCATCCACCATTTGGTGTTTTCTTGGAGAAGCAGTCAAGCCTTAATTACTGAGAAGCCTTTAGACAGCATTTCTCAACCTCGGCACTACTGACATTTGGGGCCAGATAATTCCTTAAGGTGTGGGTGCGTCCTGTGCACTGTACGATGTTCAGCAGCATCCCTGGTTTCTACCCATTAAATGCTAGCAGCACACCTTCTTTAGTTGTGAGAACTAAACATTTCCCCTATATTGCCAAATGTTCTTTAGGGAGGGGGAGCAAAATCACTTCCAGTTGAGAACCACTGCTTTAGACTTAAATCCACACCCAGAAGAGAATATACTGGAAGAGTTTAGCCAGGATGCTTCTCTTAGCCCCACTCTCATCCCTCACTGTCTCTAAGCAGCATGGGGCACAATGTTTGTGGACTGATGGTCATGAAATGCCCCAGGAGACTGGAACACCAATGGAATCATGACCCAGCCCAACAGCACCAGGTATAAAGTAGGTGCTGGCTTCCGGCTGGCTACCCTTGGGTTGTTCCTGTGCCAACCTCTCTCCCACATTACAAATTCACAGTTCTCTGCTTTGAAGCTTCTAGAGAAATATGAAGCCAACCCTCATCTCTCTCCAGGCCATGAATCCAGTTCTGCGGGGAATGAGCTACTCGCAGCGACCATGGGGGCGCTGAGGCAACTTGACGTTTCACTCAATTCATATGAGGCTACTTGAATCTAAATTTCTCCAGCAGGACCCCATTTGGGCATTGTGATTCAGGGATATAACAAGAAGAAAAAAGAGAAATGGCTTCACCAGTGAGTATCGAAAAAGCCTCAAAGACATTTATCTAGCATTCTGCCCAACCATTCACGTACCTGTCCACACACACTCACACATCCTTCTCCCAGGTCTGCCCTTTTTTTTTTTTTTTTTTTGAGAGGGAGTCTTGCTCTGTTGCCAGGCTGGAGTGCAATGGTTCGATCTTGGCTCACTGCAACCTCCGACTCCTGGGTTCAAGTGATTCTCCTCCCTCAGTGTCCTGAGTAGCTGGGATTACAGGCATGCACCACCATGCCTTTGCATTTTTAGTAGAGACAAGGTTTCACCATGTTGGCCAGGCTGGTCTCGAACTCCTGACCTTGTGATCCACCTGTCTTGGCCTTCCAAAGTGCTAGGATTACAGGCGTGAGCCACCAACCCCAACTGCCCTTTTCAAGGCTCTCTAATGGTGTTGGGAGATGCAGTGGAGGAAAAAACAAAATGTACAAGCGAACCAGTTCCCATCTACCACTACCAGAGCCCTTGGGGGATGCCTTCAAATGCTTAGATGGTGTCATGGCTACTTTTCAAAAGAATCCTCAGTGGAATAATACTGAGTGTTTCTGTTTAGCACAAAAAAAATTAATCAAGAACAAACAAAAGAGCACTTAGCTCCTCAAACTTCCTTTAAAAGTGTTTAGAAAAATGAGACTTCCAAGTTCTTCCCCAATGGCAAGCAAAATACCTTTTAAATAAAAGTTGAATCAAAGTATAGTCTAACTAGTATAGATAAGGTAAGTAAATAGCCCAGAAAAGCTGTATTATTAGGTAAAGACTGGGTGCTGGGCCGCCTACTTTCATCCTGTTGGCATCAACCTCCATGTTTAGATTGTACTTTTATGTGCCATACGGATACTTTCCACTAGATTAAGGTCATTTGTATGACCAATTTGTACAACATTGTAGAGGACCCTGATCTCCTCCCCCTCCTCATTTACCATCAGTACAAGACTCTCAGCACCACCCTAAGGTATCTTTGGATCTCTCTATTTATTTATTTATTTATTGAATTTTTGTTTCTTGAGACGAAGTCTCACTCTGTCACCCAGGCTGGAGTGCAGTGGCTCACACTCAGCTCACTGCAACCTCCCCGTCCCAGGTTCAAGCAATTATCCTGCCTCAGCCTCCTGAGTAGCTGGGACTACAGGCGCCCGCCACCACACCCGGCTAATTTTTGTATTTTTAGTAGAGACGGGGTTTCACCATATTGGCCAGGTTGGTCTCGAAATCCTGACCTTGTGATCTGCCTGCTTTGGCCTCCCAAAGTGCTGGGATTACAGGCATGAGCCACCGCATCCAACCTATTTATTTAATTTTAGAGACAGGGTCTCACTATGTTGCCCAGGCTGGTCTCAAACTCTTGGCCTCAAGTGATTCACCCACCTCAGCCTTCCAAAGCGCTGGGACTACAGGTGTGAGCCACAGTGCCTGGCCTAGATCCCTCTATTTTTCAGTGCCAAGGAGCTGTTGTTGCATTAGGAAATCACTAACCTACGAACACTTCTACCACCCAAAAGTTCACTTCATATAACATCTGGCTTACCTTTCCTGATGCTCTCTGAGGAAACGTAGAAATTCCCAGGTCGCTCTTGACTTTTTTCTGCAAAAACTATGAGATAAAGAATAGTCTGATTACCTAAAAACTATCAAAATCTAATACAAAATAATAGTAATAATGAATCCATACCTAAGACCACCATACGTGGTTTTGTAAATCAAAATTGCAGAAAGAGGCAATTAGTGAGAAGGACTAGGAATTGTCAAGTAATGGCAGACTAAACAGGTACAATCTCAAAACTAGAAAGACAAAGCCAGCCAGAGGACATGATCAGAATTTACAAGCTCATTAAAGAAAACAGTAATGGGAGCAAGTACATGTGCCTGGACCCCTGAACACCTGAAGCTAGCCATGGAAAACCTTGAAATTTGAGAATAAAAGGAAGTACCGCTTAAAATGCCAACTAATGCCATAAGACAGAACTGTAAGCAGTAGAACAGTATAATAAATGCACAGCTCCAAAGAGATTAAGATGAAGTCATTCATGAGGCATAGATTCATGAAGGTTAGGAGAAAAAACCAGGACATGACAAATGCTCACTTAGTGATAAGATGGCGTGGTGACGACGGCTCCCTGGGCTCTGAAAGAGGCCCCCTGAATCCAACTGCTAGCTCTGTGGCTTGTGAACCATATGATCTTGGACAAGTGGCTTGACCTCACCCTGTCCCTGTTTCTTATCTGTAGAATGGGGATGATAATAGTTCTTTCACTGGATTGTGATGAGTATTAAATGAGTTAATACATGGAAAGTGCTTAGAACAGTGCTAACTGTTCTAACTCAGTGTTAGCTTTCATTATCATTATTCACATCTGAACTTTGAGACTGTTGCCAATAGTCAGCAATACCTTGACATGCTAGTTAACCCAAGTGATATCTCCATAATGCCTTACCGTTTATAACGTACTTCCTTCTGTATTATTTCATCTGACCCTCATAATAAGGCTATGGTTGAGTGTTAGTATGTATTATTAGGACATGTATTAATGTATATGTGTATCATTACATCATCCATTTTACAGATGAGGAAACTAAAACTAAAAAGGGTAAAATGGCCCAGGCACAGTGGCTCA
Organism: Cacajao melanocephalus; assembly: GCA_963573385.1. Classification (NCBI taxonomy): domain Eukaryota; kingdom Metazoa; phylum Chordata; class Mammalia; order Primates; family Pitheciidae; genus Cacajao; species Cacajao melanocephalus. The sequence continues at coordinate 110,452 of CAUYLG010002792.1, forward strand.
CACCTGTAAGCCCAGCATTTTGGGAGGCTGAGGCAGGAGGATTGCTTGAGCACAGGAGTTCAAGACGAGCCTGGGTAACACAGCAAGACCCTGTCTCAAAAAAAAAAAAAGTGAAATGACTTGCCCAATTTCCTATACTGTACAGCTGGAAAATGCAAGAGCTGAGAGATGAGCCCAGGTGTTCTGGCCTCCAAGCCTTTGCCCCTTTGGTCATCTCCTGCCTCTCTCCTCTCCTTTGCTTCTCCACAGTTTCCTAGCAAGCCCATCAGGGCTCTTGAAGAATCATCTGTGCCCCTGTCCAAGCACCTCCCTACAATGAACCATGCCATCAGTACTGTTCCCTACTCCTTCCCCTATTTAGGAATTACCAGCATATATTTGCAAGTTTCTTAAATGGAGTTCCCTTAGAAGCAGAACCCGAGACAAGGATTCAAGTGCAAGCAGTCTATTTGAGAGGTGATAGAGGTCAGCTGGGGAAGTGGACGGTGCAATAAATGAGGGGTAATCAAGCAAGTTACACTGTGGGCAACTTTGGAATCCCTAGAAAGCAATGTAGAATGCGCAACTAAGAATTCTCCCACCAGAGGGGCAAGTAAGCTGGGGCACGGGCAGGGAACCAACAGTGATTGCTGCTCATGCCAAGGAGATGATACCCAAGGAGACTGCAGGCCACAGGCAGTCACAGCACCTGGCAGTACATAGTATCTCACAACTGTATTCCTACCCAGTTCAGGGTTGCTGGATTTCGCAAAACAAAAGCAAAACGAAAATATGTGTGCTATTTGGGACATACACTAAAAACTCATTTGCTATTTATCTGAAATTCAAAGTTAACTGGGCATCCTGTAATTTATCTGGTAACCCCAACCCAACTACCTAGGGCTCTGGGTGAATGCTACCTTCTCCAATTTATAATTCCCTTTTGCCACACCCCCAACAACATGATGATACCATTGAAAAATAGAATAAATTTCAGGGGCACAGATCTGGCAATTCTTTTTTCTTTTTTTTCTTTTTTCAGACAGGGTCTTGCTCTGTCGCCCAGGCTGCAGTGCAGTGGTGTAATCTCAGCTCACTGCAACCTACACCTCCCAGGCTCAAGCAATCCTTCCACCTCAGCCTCCTGAGTAGCTTGGACTACAGGTGCATGCCAGCACACCTGGCTAATTTTTTGTATTTTTTGTAGAGACAGAGTTCTGTCATTCTGCTTAGGACAGTCTTGAATCCCCAGGTTCAAGCCATCCACTGCCTTAGCCTCCCAAAGTGTTGGGATTACAGGCATGAGCCACCCCTCCTGGCCTATTTCTAATACTCTTAAAGTACTTGTAACCATGTTATTGCAACCAAGTCCAAAAAATAGTGAAACCAACAATGCCATCAGTATCTAACTAAAGTCCCAGGAACAATTATGAAGAAGTCAAAACCCAATTTTTAATAACATGGGTAGACGGTCAGCCTAGCATAGCAACTAAAAGCCAGGGCTATGAAGTCAGATTCTCTGAGTTCAACTCTTGGCTCTGCTATGTTCTGGTTGAGTGACCTCTGTAAAGCCTCTATTTCCTCATCTTTAAAATGAGATAATGATGGTCCTTACCTAATAGGGTTATTGTAAAGATTAAATGGTGTGTTCCAGAGTGTTCTTGATAGATTTCAATAAATGTTAGCTATTCAAAATTAATAACAATATCAAGAAGAGTTTCAGGAGATAAAAATTTATCAGGGTTCTCATTTACCTGCCTTTGCAACTGTGCATAAATACTTCCTGGAAGGCCAGCACTGACTCTGGTCATTGCTCCTATTCTAGCTCCAGAATCTGTCCCAAGATATGACCCTGTCTACTAGGGCTGGTTGAAGACCATTTAGAAGGGGATAGTCTCTGAGCAATGGTTCAAAAAGCCAGATCATCCAGGAAATCGCTGTTGAGAAGCTCCAAAGACCCTGCTGGGCATCATTCCCTGCCACACTTGCCTTTAGAAATGTATGGTTCGTTGTCGGGCAGCTGATGAGCACCAGGAGCAGTGGTCTCTGGTCTGGGTACTGGGACGGGGGGCCTGCTGGCCAGGTCCACGGAAAAGGCCTCATCTTCATCCACTGTGTAATAAACATCTTCTTCCTGATCAAGATGGCATAGATCTCTCTCCAGATTGGTCATTCCCGTGCTGTTGCCTAGAAACGCAGAGAAAGGTGACTGAAAGCAGCGGCCAAACAAACTGGGTGTTTTCTAGTCACAAAAGCAGAGTGAGGGACCCTACCTTGTTTTCTCAGTGCTGCCCTCTGCCACGGACTTTCCCCAATATCACTTCCTGTACCATCTGCTCAGAACACTATGCAAAGCAACTGAGAAAACAATCATGCCACCTTCATTGACACCCAGCGATGCAGTGCAAGGACATGAGCACAAGGCTTTATCATCTCTGTTTTACTCCTGGGATTCAGTTATTCATCCCATTAGAACTAGGGAAAGTCCTAGATAAGACTAACTGTCAAAGCCCTGGTTAAGAAAGGTGGGGCGTTCACTGCCAACTGTCCAATAAAAGTGATACTTCTTATCTAGGGCTTGAAACAGACTGCCCAGGACTCCCCTCTCAGGAAAACTTCTCATTCGAGAGTGGGGGTCAGCACACATTTTTTTTAAAGATCCAAGTAGTAAATAGTTCAACATTTGAGGCCGTAAAGTCTGTTGCAGGTACTCAACTCTGCCCTTGTGACATGAAAGCAGCTATAAACAATACTAAATAAATGGTCATGTTGTGTTCCAACACAACTTTATTTACAAGACAGTCAGCTGGCCAGGCTGTGGTTTGTCTACCACTGCTTTAGAGTTTTTTCCTTCCTCTTCACTGTGAAAACTACTTTTGTCCCCTTGAGTCCCATCCTCTTAGCACTCTGCTTTCTATATCTACTTGATTAAGAGAACCCGCCATACATTGTAAACGGTTGGACAGGGTTAAAGAATGACTCATGCAATTTAACATCCTTCACCTTTGAAACCTTCAGTAATAATAACAACAATAATAAATCTTTATCAACTGCTTGTTATATGCATGGTGGTACTCTGAGACCTAATGTATACTAACTCATTTAATTATCACAACATTTATCTGATTTTACAATGGAGGAAACTGAGTCCTATAGGAGTTGAGTAACTTGCCTAAGGTTTTCCAGCTAACTGGATGGGACAATTGAGAAGAGATCAGAGATCATGCTCCTAGCCACTAAATAACACAGCCTCAACTAAATAATCCTTGTTTATATTCCCCTCCTTCACCAGCAAGTAGAGTCTCCTGAAGGCATTGATCAGAGCTTATTTTCTTTTTATCTCCAGCCTCGACATCCAGAACAGTGCTTTGCACATAGTAAGTACTCAATAAATTTTGGTCAAATAAAAGCAACATATGCATTTTAAAAGAGGTCATGCTAAAGGCAACTTGTTTACCCAAACAAATGGCTTCACTGGTTGGAACTCCTGGCCCACCTCTAAAGGACTGATGAGGGAGCTCAGGGTAGAGAAGTGGGGGGAGGCGCAGTGTCCTTATTCACATCACATGCCATGTATGCAGCAGCCCATTCCTTGATGGGAGCAACCCTCATAGAGAACCAATGTCTCGCATTTGTTTCTTTCACTCTGTTAGCTTCCCTGCTCATGGCTACAACTCACCTTCTAAAAACTTGCGGATCATAGAGTCCTTAGTGGCCCGAGAGAAACCGTCTCCAGGGATTGGGTTAGATGTACTGGCCTGAAGCATTTCAACATCTAGAAAGAAAAGGAGACTAAGAGTTATATATTGTTCTCCTACATAGGCAAGGAGTTTACAGATGGAACTATGAGGTTTGGCAGCTCTCTTAAGAGATTCAAGCATTCATCAATCTATCCATCCCTCCATCCATCCACCTACTCAAGGACACCCAGTAAGTGTGGGGCATGAAAAAGAGGCACATGCACAACCCTCAGGCTCTTCCTTACACCACAGGTCTCAAAAGGTAAAGATATGCTTATTTGCATCTGAAATAATAGGTTTAATTTTGAAATACTACGTCGTAGCACTATTACAGAAGAAAAGGAAGCAATAACAGGGAATAAATTGTGTTACAAATATGTGTGTATACACACATGTATATATATATATATATATATATATATATATATATTAGAATCAGAGTCCCAGGCTGGAGTGCAGTGGATATTCACAGGCACAACCACAGCACACTGCCGCCTTAAACTGCTGGCCTCCAGCCATCCTCAACCTCAGCCTCCCAAGTAGCTGGGATTACAGGCATGCACCACCATGCCTAGTTTACAAATTGTGGTTTATTCAAATAATGGAACATTATACAACAATTAAAAAGAATATATTGAAGCTATTTCTATCAACATAGTTACTTTTGAAAAACAAGGTTGAGTGAAAAAGTTACAGACAGGTGTTACGGTATGATACTGTTTACATAAGATGTTAACCCATAAAAATATAGTACAAATTGTTTGTGAATTCATACATATGCAGTACGCACCTAAATATTCTGGGAATGATAAATATTGAATTTCTGGAAGTGGTTACCTCTGGAGAGCGAGGGATGACAACTGGATTCTGTAGGGGGTGAGTAGGGGACTATAACTGGAACCATATTATTTAATTTTTTTAAAAAAATCTGTGACAAAAAAGAATAAAAAGGAAATACATTTTCTTGAAGATTCTGATGAATCTGAAGACTCAGAATCTTCAAAAAATATAATATTTTAGATAATATGCTACTCAAAAGGGGCAAAATAAGATTCTATTTTTGTATTTGTTTATATATATAAAAAAGAAACTCTGGGCCAGCCATGTTGGCTCACATCTTTAATCCCAATACTTTGGGAGGCCAAGGCAGAAGGATCACTTGAGCCTAGGAGTTCGAGTCCAGCCTATGCAATACAGTAAGACCCCATCGCTACAAAAAAAAAAAAAAAAGAAAAGAAAAAATTAGCTAGGTCTAGTGGCACCTCCCTGTAGTCCCAGACACTTGAAATGCAGAAGGAGGAGAATGGCTTGGGCCAGGGAGGTCAAGGCAGCAGTGAGCTGTGATCATGCCACTGCACTCCAGCCTGGGCGATAGAGCAAGACCCCGTCTCAACAAAAAAAAAAAAAAAAAAAAAAAAAAAAAAAAAAAAAAAAAAGAAAAAACAAAAAAAAAAAAAAAACCTGGAAGTTGTTTTTAAAAAATAAAAAAGTGTTTTTTTTTGGAAATGAGAAGTTAGGGTAAAAAAAAAAAAAAAA
>CAUYLG010002793.1:0-16101 GCA_963573385.1 Cacajao melanocephalus
CATTTTTAGACTGCATTCTAGCCTGGGCAATAGAACAAGAATCCCGTTCTCTCTCCCTCTTTCTCTTCCTCTTTCTTTCTCTCTTTCATTCTTTTTTTTCTTTCTTTTGCTCTTTCTTCTTTTCTCTCTTTTTCTTTCTTTCAAAACATAAAAAATATAAAATAAAAAAAGAATACAGTTATACAATAAATCACGTTTGCTTTCATTGCCAAAAGATGGAATAGAGAAGTGAGACATAAGGGCTATGGACAAGATGTATCTAGCAAAATTTTTAAAATGTAACAAGATGTCTCGGAAACAAAGCAAAAAACAAAAACAAAATAAATAATGTAAGTGTACGTCACATTGCAAAGCAATTCTAGTGAAGTCTGAAAGTCGTCTGGGAGATTCAAAGCGAGTAATCAGATGAAGTATAAAACCAATTGTCAAATCTGCAGATATTTTATCTGCACGCCAAACGTTCTGGCTCTTTGAACGTCACTGAGTAGCTAATCAGTTTTTTAAAAATCCATTCAGTTACGTCCAGCAGAACAAAGATAAACAAATGACCTACAAATTTGCATGATGTTTTGTTCATGTGTGGCATTTCGGGGGTAATAGTAAAATGAATGAGGTGTCTGCTCATGCCACTTCAATGCTAATGTCCTAACATGCTAGTATTTAGGATAGCTAGCTGTGAGGCTGCCCTCTCTCAATTCCCATAGCCCTATAAATATGAAATTCTTCCCCAAGAAAATTGTCTGTGACATCGGCAAGTAATTCTATTGTTACTTTCTTAACCCTTTCCACCCTGGAAACCCCTGCCTATACCTCCAGGTCTCTCTTCTATTTTCCTGTCCCAGTCTCTCTCTGGCATATGTGAAGGGCTGGAAACTGTCCTCCCCAACCCCTGTCCACACTGGAAGAAAATGAATACAAGAGAGCAAAGCGGTTCCCCCAGGGCTCCACATGGCTGATTTCCATAGGAAACAATCAACTTGACTCTGGTCTGATTGTTCGGGTGTAGAGGCTGGATGAGAAGGAGGTGGAGGTAGCCCTGAAAAGGGCAGCTCTGCCCACGGCTCTAATGAGAGTCAGGACTGAGACTGGAATCATGACAGATGGGGTCTGAATACCAGACCGGCACCTTGAAAAAGTTTCTCATGGGCCTGCAGAGGGATAGGAGTGGAAACCAGATCTGGGGACAGAACACTGATGAGCCATCCCTGCTTCTGACCCACTCTCCATTTATCAAAGAGGCAATGAGCGATCTACAGCTCCCTAGACAAGTTTTGGTGGAAATATGCCACTCTAAGAAGACAACAAAGTTTCCTCCAGGAATCAATGGTTTGTTAAGGGCAACTTCACCAAAACATACCATTCCCAGAGCCAGTAGACAGCCACTGACCTTGAATCTTGTCATTTCTCTGTGTAGAAATGCCGCAGTGTCTCCCCATGGTCAGCAGAGCCAAATCCAAACACCTGAGGTTGATCTTACTCCGTCATAGTTTACCCGATCTCATTCTTAACCACACACACACACACACACACACACACACATACACACACACACGATGACCACCAATGTACATACTGGTTCAGCGGAATACTCCCTCTTCCCAGGACACCCTAATTACTTTCGAGCTTCTGTTTTCCCTGCCATTCCCACTGCTTGGATTGCTTCTCTCTGTTTTCACTGTTTTAGGCACAGCTTAAACGTTTCGATAACTGTCTTCTCTCTGTACAAACCTCCTCTCTCTGTGTTGTATAGCACCTAGTCAATACTTACACATTAGCAAATATCACATTTTCTGTGGCTATGTAATACTCTGTCTTTGTAATAGACATAAATCCCCTTGAAAGATTCAGCAGGGCCTTCTGGTTTTATTCCAAGACTAGATCCTGGTGGCAGTTTTTAAAAATGCCTATGTAATTGTAAATTTTTATTCTGGCCATTGCTCAAGATTATAAATGCCTTTGGAGCATAGGTTGTGCTGTGTTCTTCCTTTAAATTTCCCTGCTGTCTCATCAGGTCCACAAACTATAAGGCAGCTTATACAGTGGAGGTTAATAAACATATTTGCCTACAGATTACCACTTTGTTGGTTTCTTCTGCATGTACCAGCCATTAGACACATACCATATAAAACCTTTATTCTCAAAATTATCCTGCGAGGGTAAAGCCTTCTCACAGTTACAGATGAGGAAATCTGAAGCTGGGTTATGGAGCTTGCTAACTGCCACACAGTAGTGAGCATTCGAAGTGTTACTGGAACCCCGGCTCAACTCTGATGCTTTTTCCACAGTCCCCTGTGTTCTCGCTAAGGTCATAGGATTATTAAGAAATGTATTCTTCAGTTTCTGCTATTGTACTTTTCCTATGTCTCAGAAAAAACGCCTGGAGATATGAGTCTTTCACAGAAATTTCTGGTTCCCTTGAATAACATGGAATGCAAATTTGAGGGAGAAAAAAAATGCGGACAAAATGTTCCACTGTGAACCTGAACTCTTTCTCTACAAAAGAGGTAGATAAGTTGTAAGCATTGCAACTTTATGAGTTATTTCAAAAAGTAATCTGAGGGAAATTGAATTAGAAAACAATTGTACAGAAAGAGGTATCATGAAAAGAACACTGTTATAAAGGTGAATAGTCGTGGATTATAGCTTTTTCTTCTTATACTAGATCCAGGATCATAAACACCTTGTTAAATATCTTATAACTTCATTGTACCCATCTTACTTACAGTTCCTTTTGTTGGACTGGATAAATTTATAGTCAGCATAAATATATCATTGCCTTAAATTCTAGTCTATTATAGTCTTGTCACCTTCAATATATGTTAATGATTTTGGTAGCAGAAATTAGGAGTAAACATTAAATAGGTGTCTTTTGAACGACTGAAAGCAAAGGTTAACAACATTAACAACTGATTCAAGTAAGTCGAGGGTGCTAGAAGGTAGGAGACGTTTTGACGTTTCCTTCGAGAACTTGAGCAAAGAAACTGGTTTCAATTAAATAATAAATATTTGGTGTCAAGCATCTAAGAGGAGAGAATGATAAAGGGAAATTTGGCTAGAAAAACAAAAGCCCAGAAGGAACAGAAGTATGGATAGAAAGAAAATAAATTCTGTTTCAGAGCTGATAGATCACCTGTAGATCCAGCATCCCCATCCCCAGCCCTGCTTCTCGGGATGGGAAAGACTTTATGGTGTGAAAAGAAAAAGAAACCCCCTTACCCTTAGAGCTTTTGAAAAACAAAGAAGAATAGAGGAGGTTAGATCCTCATCTGAGCCCTATTTTCTGCAAAGCTGGATGCATTAGATGCTAATCCCTCAGGCCTTAGGGGGCTGCCACACTCAGTCAATGACCCCTAATCCCCTCTTATAGGTCCCCTAGAGTAAGTGATACTGTGCTAACTGCCTGGATGGGACCCTGGCCACATCTGGTCCCAGGACCCTCTGCTCTGCATTGAAATAGAAGGATGGATAAACAATTTGGACTTTCTCTTATTCTCCCTTTGAAGGGTGCAACCTTATTACACAAAGTGTTGAGCTCCTGACTCAATTAGTCTACTAATGTGATTATATGCTAATCTGGGTTTTATTTTGCATCTGATTTTCATTCTATTTACTTGATTTTAAAATAAGCAGAAGCCCTCCTCTGTATAGTTCCTACTCTATAATAGAATGCATCAATCCTCACTCCCTACGTGATCCAGGTGTTCTTCAATTACAGTTAGATGGGGCCAAAGACACCTATCATCTCAAGAAATTGCCAGAATTGAAAACTTCCATACCATAGGCATTTTTTAAGCTGTCACCAGGATCTGATCTTGAAACTGCTCTTCAATTCAAGTTACACTAGGGCTGTGTGAAGGCACAGGCCTGGCTCTCTTTTTTGACATTTTATAAATCCTCAAAATATTATTGGTTCAGTCCTTGACATAGATGTATCCTTTGAAAGAAGAAAAAAAAATTAGCCATTTAAAAAAAATTCTCCAAAGAAATCTGGGCACATGGTGATGGGCTATGAATGACTATTATAGTTTTAAAAAATATCTTCTGCTTTTAATAGTTTTTTATGACAATAGCAATAAAAAGGCAAATACACATCATTTGCTATGCACAATATATTCACAACAGATCTATAAGAAAGATCAAATGATTTTTCCTGTTTTACAGATAAGGAAACTGGGACACAGTGAAACCTTGTATGCTCAAGATTATATTGTTAGTAAGGGCTGGAGCTGAGGTGAAGGATACCTCTTATCACTTGTTTAATGAAAGTTAAAAATTGTTAAAACTGTATGCAAATAATGTTACCATATTGGCATATAGGTGGATGAATACTAGAAAGTCTTTTCTAAATTTATACAGAATTTCAGGAAAGCCAAATATTGCTGTAGGGCTCCCCACACTTGTACTTTAAAGTATCTCAGGTAAGAACAATTATAGCTGGGTCAAGGAACAGCAGAAGGGCAAATGGCATGGCAAAAGAAGGGAAAAAAAACTTCATTTCAAAAAATTTACTGTGTTTTTAATTGTCTTGCTCAATGTGCTCTTTGGAAAGGAAAATTAGCCAAAAAAACAAGAAAGAAGGGTAACAATGAAGCAAAAGAGGACAGAGAAAACAGTATCTCTCAAATATGTATTTATAGTTCTCAGTAAGTCTGTGTTTAATGACAATTAAATGCTAGTTAAAGATGGGCTCAATACAGAGGATATAGAGAGTAGTAAAAAAAAAATCCCTGAAATCAGTGTTTATTATTGAGTAAAAAAGACTAAAATGAGTAAAATAAGTATGTAAATATCTCTAATGGAAGGCAGCATATGATAGACCTCATTGAGAGTTACAAAATGTAATGGATGCTCAGGAAAAAAAAAATCACGATTCTTTAAAAGCCTCCCGAGGGTGCATTCTGAGCAAATATCCTTTCCCTGGACCTTGAGAAATAAGTACAAATGTGGACTACACTCTTACAGAGATAAAGGGCAAATGAGTGCTCAGAAAGCTCTGTGGCAGAATTTGTAGAGGTTCCAACAGAATAAGACTTTTCTCAAAATCCAAAGGACAGGTTACCCATTGCCTCAATCTTTACTATTTAGGAAGAGAAGGGAGGAGGGCTGAAGCGGAGGATCCAGGAGACTTTGATAGAGCAGGAAAAGTCAGACTTGTGGAGGCTCTGGATATATTCGGGCTCTACGCAGAGAATGAGGGTAAGACAACCTAAGAAAAAGATTATTTCCTCTTACCTTGTCGTGAGAAAAGACAAAATCTAAAAAGTAAATTATTTTTTCTCCTTAAAAGAAAATTATTGATAGGGGCACTGTTCTTTCCTCATTGTGCTCAGTAAGGTTTTGCCCAGCCCCTAACGGCAGACCGTGCTAGCACAGATGGGCCTTTCAGCTCAGCCTGAGTTTCTATTCTCTGGCTAGCACCAGACTCCAGCCAACACAAAACTCCCCTCTGATTGTAATTGAATCCACACTTTTATAGTTCATTACCTCTCTGATAGACTAGATTAGATTAGGCTGAAGCTGTGGCCAGCCCAGCCCTCAGCCCAGGTTGCAGCACAGAAAAAAGGGGCAGGCTCAGACAGAAAGAAGGCACCTGACAGTGATCTGTCTTTCCTCCTAGCCATTAATCCATTTCTCTCCATGACAACCTCCCACTGCCTGCATTCCCTGCCCAGCACACACATAGCCACCATTTGGGGATCAAAGGTTGGGAATCCTTGTAAAATGAGAAAATGGAAGAGATACATAAGCCCTAAAGGTCATCTAGCCTTAACCACTTTGCTTCATAAATGGGGAAACTGAAGCCCAGATAAGAAGGAAATTCCCCAAAGACAAACAGCAGAGAATCCTTGTAGGATGGCCCTAGAACTACAGCACGTAGATCTTCTGCAAGAAAACTTACTGCAGAGAGCATAAATGACTGAAAAGTCCAGCTTTGGTCCCTCTTGGATGTACCACTGTATATGCAACGGAGGCCACATTACCCCTGTGTTGCTCCCGGCCGATAACTCAGCACAGCACAGGTCCTACGGCATGCGGGACTCCTCCAACAGACAATTTTGACTCAGAGGCTCTCCACTGGCATGCCCGAAACTGTCTTAGAACCATGCTGCAGTTGAGGTCTCTTTCTGCACAATCCTTCTTCCTTCTCCCTCTGCTTTTACAGGCATCAGACCTGCATGATGATCTGAGGGCTGTCCCTGGTTGCTCCTATTCCCTTTCCCTTATCTGTCATAGGCATTTCTCCCCACAAATTTCTCTTGCTTGTTCAATTTATATCTTGGCATCTGTTTCTCAAATATCTCAAATTAATCTACTTGGTCTCTTGCCTTATCGCTGAGGGATCTCCTCTCTCCCCACCCAAACACAATTATGCATTTACTCAGTGGCTCCATCATAAGAAATCCTCTCTATAGATCTGCATAAAAATTATCTTTGCTTCTTTTTTATGTTTTCTTTGGGTAAAATTTTCTAGAAAGTCATGATTATTTTTATTTTGATTCTCCTTTTCCAAAATTATATGTGAGATAACATCAAATAAGTCCCCAGACACAACTGCAAGGATGGTAACTTCTAGACTCCTTCAGCCATGGAAACCTTAAGTTATCAAGGGTACTGCCCTTGTCGGTACTTTTCTGGTACTATTTCAGTCGGCCTGTTTTATCCCTCTAAATGCCATATTAACACATTGGCTTCCAAAGAGCATTGCCCTGATTGTAATTATTGGAGGGATTGGGTCAGAATTTAAAGAAAGGATTATTCCTGCACAAATTCTGATTAAAATGGGCTCCCCCAACCTCAGCTGAAAAGATTAACAACTGCCCAATCTCCTACGGCCAGCAAGTCTTCGCAAATAACTCCCAATCTCTCTACTGTTGGTTTATCTGTCAAGGATTAAACTGAGAGGCTGCTCCCAAAACATGCATTAAAATAACCACAAAGTATAGCCCTCTCATTCCTGGCAGCTGTTGAGCTCAAAGCAAGGGACCTAGAAACTTCTCTTTAATCAAGCATAGAGGGATGGGAGTATGGAGTAGGGTAAGAAGGAGAGTAAAGAGGAGATTTACTAAATTTGAAGATGCCAGAGCAATATGAGTTGTTTCAAGTTACTGAGTACAATCAGGATGGTCAGGAGAGTTCTATCTTCACATTACTTTAGTGGAAAACATCCCAACATAGTGAAAAGAACAGGACATACACAATCAAAAGACCTGAATTCCAAGCCAAATTCAGCCACTTACCACTTATATTCCTAGTTTTCTCAACTGAAAAGGGAAATAATACTAACCATCTTACTTGTCTCACTCTAATGAGATATGAGTCATGTGTTATATCTTAGATAACTATAACCTGCTTGTGAGAAAGACCACTGACAATCTTCAATATCTGTTTTTTTCTTTGCTTATGTAGACTATAAGGGGAAGCTGGACGTATGGCTGGTCAGCACCCTTGCAGCTATGTATGCGCAAGTTCAGGCCACTGGCATTCAGTAATTTACAGCTCATGCTTTTATACAGCAAACTGTGCCCTTCTCTCTCCACTCCTACCCTAGAATGTGACTAAGAGAGAAGCATCTAGCACAGCCATCTGAAAGATGTATAAAAACCTCATGTTAAGATGGTAAAAAAAAAATTGACAGAAGGATCCTGAGTCTGATAATGTGTAGTTACTCCATCATTCCTGATCACACTTTCTAGACATTTTATAAGGGAAAAATAACTTGCTGTTTTTTATGCAACAACTATTTTGAATTTCTTTGATTCAGTAACCAACTAATATCCTAATATCCTAACCATTCCACCATTCTATAAAGATAAATTATTATTGTCATTATTAGTATTATTCTAGCAGCTGCATAGGAGTTGGGATATCTCAAGGTCCTTTAACCTATGTGGTCCTGAAGAAAAGCTCCAAGTTTTAGCTTCTAGGTTAAACAGCTTCCATGCACCAGAGCACTGTTTTCATTTTAATTTAGTTTAATCCAAAGAACAATGTAATAGCATTATTTTGAAAGGCCTCAACATCTCAATTACTTCCCACATTAGATGACACTGCCAAATCCCTTCAACTCACCTTTTATCGCATAGTCTCCAGAAGCCCCTGCTGCACGAGTGGTGGTGCTCTTTAATTTCCAGCATCCCCCACCCTTTTCTTTTATCATCTAACTGCATGTCTCTTTCCTCCTTCCTCTTCTCTTGGAATGTATCTCAAAATAGTAAAAGCTATTTATGACAAACCCACAGCCAATATCATACTGAATGGGCAAAAACTGGAAGCATTCCATTTGAAAACTGACACTAGACAAGGGTGCCCTCTCTCACCATTCCTATTCACATAATATTGGAAGTTCTAGCCAGAGCAACCAGGCAAGAAAAAGAAATAAAGGTATTCAATTAGGAAAGGAGGAAGTCAAATTGTCTCTATTGGCAGACGACATGATTGTATATTTAGAAGATCCTCTCATCTCAGCCCAAAATCTCCTTAAGCTGATAAGCAACTTCGGCAAAGTCTCAGGATACAAAATCAATGTGCAGAAATCACAAGCATTCCTATACACCAATAACAGATTAACAGAGAGCCAAATCACGAGTGAACTCCCATTCACAATTGCTACAAAGAGAATAAAATACCTAGGAATACAACTAACAAAGGATGTAAAGGACCTTTTCAAGGAGAACTACAAACCACTGCTCAAGGAAATAAGAGAGGACCAGACAGATGGAAAAACATTCCATACTCATGGTTAGGAAGAATCAATATCGTGAAAATGGCCATACTGCCCAAAGTAATTTATAGATTCAACGCTATTCTCATCAAGTTACAATTGACCTTCTTCACAGAACTGGAAAAAACCACCTTAAAATTCATATGGAACCAAAAGAGAGCCCGCATAGCCAAGTCAATTCTAAGCAAAAAGAACAAAGCTAGAGGCATCACACTACCTGATTTCAAACTATACTACAAGCCTCCTTCCTCTTCTCTCCATTAGCAATGAGTCTTCCTACCTTTTCTCTATTTCTTCCTCCTCAAAAACATTTTTTGTCTGTTAAATAAATAACCTCAGTCTAAAACTATAGAAAATACTACTTAAATTTACTATCACAGAAATTCTCAAACACGCACACAAAATGCATAACCTGAGGTAGCCATGCCTACTAGAATCTGCTGATTTAGCCCAAAACATGCATCTTTGCAAGCTCTCCTATCCTTCCCAACAAATGTAAGCACATAAGCAATTCTGATGCATGTTAAAATTTAAGCACTACTGAACATTCAGAAAGCCATCCATTTTTCTATTTCTCCATTTTCCACTATCTAAAGATAGGATTGCTACTGTGCAATCTTACAGGGAAATATCACAGTATTGGGACAGGGACAGGTACCCAAGAGGAAGAGCATGGAGTGGGAAAGCGGGCATGATTATCAATAAATTTCCAGTGTTTCACCTCGTTAAATCATGTCTAATAATCCTTACATTAAAAAAGTTCATGCTGATGTCTAACTTTAGTGCCTCCTGAGGAAGGTTAAATTCATTCATTTGCTACATCCCTTCCAGCCAACTAAGAACAACAGTTACTCATTGTGACTTAAAGGAGCCCAGGGTTGCTTTCAGGCCAAGGGATGCAATGGAGACACTAGAGATGCCTTCTGGACATGCCCTCAGAGGCAGATACCATTTCCTTTGGAAGTATAGCACATTTGTTGGCAAAGGAAATCTCCCTCCAGGGCAGGCAAGGGAGGACAATAGAGCCACGTCAGCACCCACCATCTGCCATGAAAACAGACACCAGCTGACAGGGAGGGAAGCTCAAATCCTGCTCCCACCCCCACACCAACGTCAGCAACCTCACTGCCTGACCTCCCGAGATGGTGGCGGGGGAAAGAGCTTGGGATTAGCCCATGGGGCCTACTGGGATCAAGTTCTGGGTCACCCTGCCCAGATTGCTACAGTTCTTTCATCAGGGCCCCAGAATGATCAAATCTTCACTCTCATCTGTGAGACGAAGAAACAAACCACAGCAGATAAGCAGAGATCAGTGTACAAGAACTCAGAAAAGCAATCCGGCTTCTGAGTGGCCAGATGGTCTGCCCTGTCTCTGGACGTCCAAGACCCCAGAGAAGCACAGAGACATGGGAAAGGCAACCTTGGGTAACTGACGTCAGAAATAATTTAGTACTGTCAAGGTAACAATCAGTGTGTGGAGTGGCATAGAAATAGTAGTCCCAGAGTCAGGGTGGGTTCCTAGAGAGAGTGCACTTAGAGCTGCTCCTGAGTGAAAGGCTTGGCTTCTCAGTGAATATTTTACGCATTATTGTGTAGTGAAAAGAAGCAGGAGTCCTAGGTTCTGCTGCTATTACTCAGGTATGTCCGAGGGCAAGTTCCTTCCTTGTTCACGAACTCAGTCTTCGCTTATATAAAATTGCAAGGTTGGATAAGATCTGAAGGTGTCTTCCCTTACTCCTGAACGGCAGAGACAAATGCTCAAGTAGAATCTCTCAGAATGAAGAAAACACACTTGAAGGATCTGAGACAGAGCCAAAGAGTTCCCAAATATTAAGAAAATAGAATAATTTCAGCCCCTTCCTGCAGGACAACAGCATAACACCTTTAATTTACAAAGTAATCTGATCTGATCAGATTAGATCCATTCAACCTATGAAGGAGCTAGACCATTACTGTTAGTCTCATCTGTCCTAAAATACGCTAAGAAAGCTTAAGTAACGGGGCCAGGCTATAAAGTAACTGAAAAAAAAGGGCTGTGTCTAGAAGTCAGCAAGACCGACATTTGAGATAGAGCTGCTCCCACTGCATCATGGGTGTTCTGAGACCTTGACCAAAAAGGCCTTAATGTTGTCCTCAGCCGGACCGAGCCTTCATTCGGCTTCTTCCTAACTCTACATCCCTGACCTCTTTTCTCTTAGATCATTTTTTTTTAGAAAACTTATCATTGCAAATTTTTGTCTCTGCCCCTTTGAGATATGAATATTTAAAAAATCCTCTAAATCATTATGTTAGAAAGATGCATGCACATGCATGTTCATTGCAGCACCATTCACAACAGCAAAGACATGAAATCAATCTAAATGCCCATCAATGATAGGCCAGATAATGAAAATGTAATACATATACACCATGGAATACTATGCAGTTATAAAAAAGAATGAGATCACATCCTTTGCAGGGACATGCGTGGAGCTGAAGGCCTATCTTTAGCAAACTAACAAAGGAACAGAATACCAAATACCACATGTTCCCACCTATAAGTGGGAGCTAAATGATGAGAACACATGGACACATAGAGTGGAATTACGCACACTGGGGCCTATCAGAGGTTGGAGGAGGGAGAGGATCAGGAAAAATAACTAATGGGTAGTAGGCTTAATACCTGGGTGAGGAAATAATCTGTATAACAAAGCCCCAAAACATAGTTTACCTATGTAACAAAACTGCACTCGTACCTCTGAACTTAAAATGGAAAGTTAAAAAAATTAAAATTAAAATAAAATCCTCTTGCCAGTTCTACAACCTAGGAATGTCTTTCTCAGGGGCCTGGGAGCCATCCCTTTGAAATGTAGCCATCAAGGAGTAGTGTTGCTATTTCCCAGTCTCTGTGGGAAGGTGGGAGTCTTACTTCAATGGACATCTTGCTTCTTCCAAGTTGCAAAATTGCCTACTTTCTTAAAGATATGAGAAGTTTATATTTTCCTTTGGATGACTCTCCTGATGTCTTTCAGTATTTTTCCACTAGCTCATCCCAGAGCTTAAAAACCCTCCCACTCTCTTTTTCAGAGGACTCCAGATTAGACTGAATGTGGACTCTCTACTCTATTGCAATAGCCTTGAAGAATGTGTTCCTTGTCTGCTTAAGTTTATCCAATGCAGCTACTGCTTTGACAACCTCCTCAGTACACTCGCTATCGCTAACTTCATTTCTCTTGAGTATATAATTTCTTATGCAAATCAAATTTATGACAGATGCTTTTCACTTATTCAATAAATATTTATTAAGCAACTACTATACATCAGATACTGAGCTAAGGCCTGGCTTGGCTATTTTTTATTAAAATATAGTATGCTTAAAGTGATGGTGGGTATGATTTATGACAGATTCTTCAAAAGTTAAGCCAAAATTTTCTCCTTATAGCCTACATGGACAATGCCTAAGAGCCCACCTAACCAACTAGCTACTGAATTCAGGAATTACAAATTACCTCTTTGCACCAGCCTCTGTGTTAGATACAGAGGGATTCAGAGATATGAAGAAATAATCATAAATAAAACACATCCCTGACTTCTAGGTACTCACAATGCAAAAAAGGAAACAAATATAGGCACAAATCACTTTAATTCAAAGAGGGACACTAAATATGAAATGGGTTACAACAACCTCTCCATTGATCTGGAAAAATTAACAACACTCAAAGTGTGGAGGGCTCTGTGTACACAAAGAACTGTTCCAAACTCTGAGCTGCTCACTAAGGAGCAGGTGAGTAAAGAGTGTATACACAGAAAAATAAAAACGTTGAACTCAGTCTTGGATAGAGAGACATCGAGTTGTTTGCTTCACAGATAATTCAGGGACTAGACTAAAATCTGATGATGAGCTGAAGGAGTCCTGTGTAGAAAATAGGCACAGGATTTGGGGATCAGGGAGAGGTTGCCGTCCTTTATGAATGAGTTTGTAAATATGACCCTTCTATAGAACCTGTGGATGCTGGAGTCCCTAGGAAGCACAATACTGACATCTACTCTGCTACCTGCTAGTTGAGGCTGCAGTCATGATGTTTGAGCTGCAGAGCCTGAGAGCAATATAAAAATGCATTCTTCTGTTCTCATTTCCCCAATCCAGATTCTTTGGAAGATGCAACTTCCCTCCCCTGTTAGGTTTCTGGTTGACTAAGAGGAATTTAATTTTAGGAGAATGTGGGAGGAGTACTTTAAAGTTTCATTTGATTTCTGTGTGTGCAAAAATTCTGTGCATCTATTAAACTTACTTCAAGTAAACAGAAAAGGAGAATGAATATTTACAGATACAAATGTTTTGGAGTACTAAATATTATAAGGAGAGAAAAAGAAACAAAATGAAATAAAACACAGAAATAAATCTGGCATTTGGAGGATCTGAAAGAAGTACCATTACATAGTCTACAGTGAAAAAAAGAAAATCTAGACCACAAAGTTCCCCCAAATTATCTCCAAAATTTACATCGATATCCTAGGTTTCTGCTTCCTACATTTAAGAGATAAAACAGCATGAGATTTTATAACATGATTCAAAAACCCAGAAATATCAGATTAGTGGAAAAATGGCTAAGAATCTAGAAGGACTTGTAGGGTCAAGTGAAGGGTAAAGAGAGCACAAAAGGCATACAGGACTGATAATTTAGTGATATATAAGTAGGAAGATGAATACAAACACCAGATATACCTCAAATGATCACTCATTTTACAATGGAAGAAACAAGATGTACATATATGTACACACGCCTGAGTCCAAGCAGAGTATGCACAGGAGAGAGGATGAGTAGGCAGATAATCAATGGACGTACAATTACCTGGTACCCAGGCAGCTCCAAGTTCTGATGAACATCCTTGGAAGAATCTGGCAACAGCAACAGTAAATATCAGATAAATGAAGTCCTAGACAAGGACTTAATTATTGAGGAACGGGGCAGAAAATCTATATTACCAGGAAAGTAAGTGAAAAACAGAGGTATTTGAAAACTGGAGACAAGAGAAAATTGAGTTATAAGTATTAAATCAGACTACACAAAGAAGAAAAGGTTTAGCAACCAGATGGTCTCTATGGAAAGCACATGTAGAGTCTATGACCGTTCTTGACTGCTACCAAACCTGATCCCAGAGACTAGGGAGTGGTGAGCCTGTACGAGGGCATTATATAGGCAAAGATGCTCTCAAGGTAGAGGGCCAGAGATTCTGGTAGACCTTCACAGGAATTAGAAGCCAAGTGATTTGGTTCTAAACTCATCCGTGACACTGCTGTGTGATTACCCCTTTCTTTATATCTCTAAGCTGGATAAGTCCCCTTCCAGCTCTGATAGAGGATTGCAGCAAAAGTTTGTAGGGCTATTATCAACAAATGGCCTAGGACTAAGATGATTCTCCTGGTCTTGTTCAGATCTCTCGTATCCTTGAATAAACTGTTTTATGAAAAAAATAAGTAATGTCTTATCTAAACTCAAGAAAAGATAAGACACTCAGGGGCAGGGTGGGAAAGTTTTACTAGCTGGTAGAACTCAGTCAGAGATGGCTGCTGCGGCTAGAACAGAAGTCCTCAATTTTATAAGCCCCACTTCAAAGGATTGACCAACCTTCTTTGGAAGGTAATGAAGATACTCTCCAGAGAATCAGAGTAGACTGATTGTAATATACATAAAAGAAGGAGCTAAGAAACAAAACAAAAAAAATGCATTGAGCTAATGTCATTATTAATTATCAGAATAAATTTGGAAAAATCACATCCCCTTCCTGGGCCTTAGCTTGTTCACATGTAAAATAAAGGTAATTATAATCAGTTTCTAACACTCCAACAGAATCAGCAGAAGTTCTTCTTTAACTTGCTCGCCACCACTGTAAGTCATAGCAATGATGTAGCCAACTATCTGTTACACATTAATTTACTCAATCACCATAGTAGCTTTTGAAGAAGGTACTATCATTATATCTATTTTACAAATGAGAAAAGCGAGTCCTTGAAATGTTAAATAAGTTGCTGAAGGTCATACAACCAGTAAAGGGTTGAGATTGAAACTCAGGAGTTCTCAGGTCTGAGATCCCACGGCACCACTCCAAAGTTGATCTCACAGAAATGACCACCCTCTGTGCACCACCTCCCTGCCCCAGTTTGCTGATGTTATTAGGTCGTCTGCCTGAATGCAGTTAATTAGCAGAAAACATTCACACAAACAAGTCTGGGGCTGCCTACTTTGACATATGCAGCACAGAATGAATCATGGCTTCACAATGACAGCAGTCACACCTGACACCTCCTCTTATGTCCAGTCACGTTTGTATCTTGTATAGCACTTTCTATTTGTCAGAGGACTTAGCTAACCCACTTTTGTTTTGTTTTGTTTTGTTTTGTTTTTTACCGAAGCCCATATTGAGGTTACTGAGTTAAATATCCTGGTCACAGTATAAACACAAAAGAGACAAAGGCGAATGTGAGAGAGGATGCCTGGCATATAAGCTCTCATCAGTAACTGTGGTGCATCCCCTGCTACCTCTGCCTTTTCACCCTGCTGCCCACAGACACAGAAGCTCAGCAGCGTCAGCGTGAGAACAGTCCTAGAACATTCAGTGTAGACCCAGTTCTCCCACTCATAAGATCTATGACCTTTAATGAATTGCCTAAACTCTCTGTTTCTTCACCCCTAAAGTGTTCCCTGATCCTAAACAACTTAAGAAGATATTAAATGTGTTCCTTCATGGGGAAATGCCAGTTGGGGTTGGGAAATAGAGTATTATTTCTTGAAGGATATCATCATACCAAAACTGTGAGGCAGTGGCTTGTCCACAGGATGATGGAAATGCGGAATGGAAATCTTAGGCATGGCCAAGGATGCTAGAGACCAAGCCAAGCTCGGTGCAAATCCCAATTCTACTTCTCCAGGTTTACAAAGAAACGGTATGACAATAAGGATCCTGTCGGGGACCGGCACATCTGCCAGGAGGCTCCCAGCCTGCAGGAGGCCTCACCCCAACTCGGAGATGTTCACAACCTGGAGGAGAGAGTGCGCGGAAGAGAAGACAGACAGACAGACAGACAGATAGACAGTGGGGTCTGGAGGACTACCCAGGCAAGGCCAGAACAGTGTGCCAGGATAGCGAGTTTATTGTGTGCATAAGTCTGATTATATACCTTTTAGTTCTTCATTGATGACACAGATGACACAAGTTACATTAAACAGTAAATACAGGAATACGGGAACAAAGGAACAAAACGTTTACAGAGACAGGAATTACCATATCAGGCCCGCTTGGGGTAAACAGAGCCTTAAAATGTTTACAGAGACAGGAATTGCCATATCAGGCCCGCTTGGGGTAAACAGAGCCTTAAAATGTTTACAGAAACAGGGATT
>CAUYLG010002797.1:0-26647 GCA_963573385.1 Cacajao melanocephalus
TAAATCGTTCTACTATAAGGACACATGCACACGAATGTTCATTGCAGCACAGTTGACAATAGCAAAGACCTGGAACCAACCCAAATGCCCATCGATGATAGACTGGACAGGGAAAATGTGGCACATACACACCATGGAATATTATGCAGCCATCAAAAACGATGAATTCGTGTCTTTCGTAGGGACATGGATGAAACTGGAAACCATCATTCTCAGCAAACTGACACAAGAACACAAAATCAAACACCGCATGTTCTCACTCATTGGTGGGTGATGAACAATAAGAACACATGGACATAGGGAGGGGAGCACTACACACAGGGGTCTGTTGGGGGGGAAATAGGGGAGGGACAGTGGGAGGTGGGGAGGTGGGGAGAGATAGCATGGGAAGAAATGCCAGATATAGGTGAGGGGGAGGAAGACAGCAAATCACACTGCCACGTGTGTACCTATGCAACAATCTTGCATGTTCTTCACATGTACCCCAAAACCTAAAATACAATAAAAATTTTAAAATAATAATAATAATAATGCAATAATTCATTTTTTCATGCAAAAAGCATTCACCAGCACCTTCCTATGCCAAATACCTGCTGAGCCCTTCCTGGCCCCCTCCTTTCTGACCTCCCCTCTGCCTCCTCTCTCCATGCCTCTCCTACCCAACCTAAGCTCAGGCCACCTCAAATTCCTCCAAGCACATACTTTTCTTTGTGCCTGCAATGCCCTCCCCTACCTTGTCTGTCTGAAAAACTCCTACCTGTGCTTCAAAACCTCAGCTTGCAATCACCAGCTCGCATCCCAGCCCCTTCAGCATCTTTCTATTTCTACATTTATATTGTATTAAACAGCATCTACCTGTCCCCACCAGACCAGGAGCTCCTTGACTCTGAGGACCAGGTCTTGTTCATCTCTGAATTCTCAGTGCCAAGCAGAGTGCTTGGCACATGGTGGACACTCATTAAATGTGCACTAATAATGAATGGGGAACACAACGGTAGAATGTAGTTCCAGTCTGTTAGAAGAGGTATGATCCATATGCAAGTAACCACACCATAAGGAAAATGCAATGACACCACGGGTGAACTACCTAGACAGCTATGGGACTTCAGAGGATAAGAGAAATTATCTGAGCCTGGTGAGTAAGCGAAGAACACACATGAGTAAAGTCACAAGAGTTGGTGTAGAATTTCCACAAGCAATTTTCTAGAACTTTCTGAGTTGTTAGGGCCCCTGTTTGCCCTCTTGTATTCCTAGAGCAGGGAATGAACTTGACAACTGGAGTGTGCATGTGCTTTCGGGCAGTCTGGTCATGCTGGAGTTTAGGGAGAAGAAAGCCTGGCATTGTGGGGAGAAGGAAGGGACTACCCAGATATTGCAGAGATTCTTTCCCCTCTGTCCTGATGAAGAGAATACCTAGTGTTGCAGAGCTTCTTTCTTCTGCCCTGATGTGTTTTTTTTTTATTTTTTATTATTTTATTTTTTTTTTGCCTCCCTCATTCTTTCTGTTCAGGTGAAGCAGAGCAATGGAGCAGTAACAAGCTGACCCTTTGGAAACTGAATTCGAAGCCAGATTCTGTCACACATGGCCGTATCTGTATTTTATTTGAGGCTCAGATTCCTCCTCTTGAAGCAGGACGTAAATGCCTACCACAAAGATATTGTAGGAATGAAATGGAACAGGCATGCCCTATCTGTCAGGGTTCAGAGGAGGAAGCAGAAACCACGCTAGCCAGAAAGAGATTGAAGACAGGGAATTACACGCTCACAAAAGCATGTGGAGGAGTGGGCTGGAATCTGGGCTCTGGGGAGTTACTCCCAGAATCCACAACACTGGTTTCCCATGACACAATCAGGAGCGTGGGGAATCAGAGGTCCCGCCACAAGAATGGTTAAGTTCCCATCTATGAGGCTGCAGGCCAACCAATGGTCTCCTCTGCCATGAATTCATGAGGGTGGGGGAGGCCCAGGTGGAGGTGGGGCAGGTTGCCATGGAAGGGCCTGGGTGAGGGGAGAATGAGGACCCACAGACCTGCATCTGAGCCCCATGGATACCAGCCCTTTAGCCAGGGGCCAGGTGAGACAAGCTGGACCTCTTGTGTAAACCAAGCTAAAAGCAATACTAGACAGTTCAATCGAATCAGCAGGTTCATTGGTTCATTTCCCATGAATGACCTATCAAATGCTTTTACTACAGTGCCAGATTCTTTCCCTACAACCATCGGTTGCCCTAAGAACATGCTTGATCACCTACTGAGCACTGCCCAGAGACTCCAAGAACAAACGGCATGAGACTTTGAGTGTTTCTGGAGGGCCTATGTGTGGCAAGTGACTGAGGCAACCAGGGAGATTTGGGCCCATTACAATTATCGAATATGATAAAAACCCACGGGGGAATGGTCTGGGGAGACCTTGGACTTTATGGCATTTTAGACATCATTTGTGATGGTCTAGAGTTTCCTGAGGCAGTATTTTTCTACCTCGTGAACCAAAGGAGTAGACATTCAAGACTCTGAATTGGAATTACCCCTCCATTTTGAAGCTCTCCCATGGTCCCTGCAAGCCCCTCATCAGTCGTGAAACCAGTCCTTGCTGGGGGAGGCATTTGGCATAGAAGCAGCTGAAAACTCCTCCTACCTTGCTCCCAACACTCACGCTGCCACTGTGCACATTCTGTTCAGGCCTGGATTCCAGGGAAAGCATTCAGGAAGGAGCCACACGAATAAAGACCCTGCTCCTTTCATTGACATGGTACAGGGCAGCTCCTGAAAAACAGGCACAGTTCTCCAGCAGAAAATCAATCTTCCCTTTCTTTCTTTCTCCTCCCTTCTTTCCCTCCTTCATTTTGTCTTCTTCCCTGTCTTTCCTTCCTTCCATCACTCTCTCCCATCTCCTTTCCTTCTTTTCTTCCTTCCTTTCTCTATTTATTTATTCAACAAATATTTATTGTACACCTGCTGTAAATCCAGAAATGTTTCAGACTCTGGGAATAGAATAAGGCAAATGCTATGCCCTTATCAGGCTTGCATTCTACTCTGGGTGACATGTCATAAACAAATATGGGACATCACACTGGGTAGTCATGAGTGAAGCAAAGAAACGTGGAGCACAGTAACATGGATGGAGTGGGGCACAGAGGGAGTCTTTTAGATGAGGGTATCAGGAAAGGCTTCTCTATGGAGAAGGCATGGCAGGGAGAAGCAGGTGCAAAGGCCCCCAGCAGGGAAATTCTGGCTGGGTTTGAGGACCAGAAAGGTGGCCATTGTGGCTGCAGCCAAGTGAGCAAGGGAAGGGAATGTGGAGATGGGCTGGAGGGAAGTAGGGCTGGATCCTGCAGGACCTTATACTCCATGACAAGGACTGGGCTTTTATTCAAGGATAAGGAGCACCCTGGAAGCTATGAGCAGGGGAAGGAGATAATCTGACTCTCATTTTTAAAAATCCATTCTGTATACATGCTAACGTATTTCAGGGGAAGAGTACTCATCTCTGCAATTTACTTTGAAATGCATCAAAAATAAGATGGATTGAGGGACAGAGAGGAACAAAGAGATGGAGAGATCTGTGACAAAACAGGTGCAGTAAAACGTTCATGGTTGAATCTAGGGGTGGTATGTAGATGTTCCTTGTAAGATTTGTTCTTTTCCATGTGACAATTTTCATAATAAAGTGTTACAAAGACACTCACTCTGGCTGCTGCATGGGGACACACTGGAAGAAGACAATGGGTACAGGGGGGTGAGTGAAGAACTATTCCCAGAGCTGTGGCCACAGGCTATGGGCTCTGGACCAAGGTGGTGGCCAGGGATGAGGGAACTCATGAAATTAAAGAGTCTTCTATTTAATGGGAAATTACAATGGGGAAAGACCATAGAAAATTTGTTTGAAAGGGCATTCAGGCATCAAGGAGTGAGTGGAATCAGTTGTGAGCTGGGACACAGCTAATATAGGTTGGAATCCTGCCTCTTCCACCTGCTGTGTGGCCTTGGGCAAATGACCTGATCTCTCTGAGCCTCCATTTCCTAGACAGTAAAATGAAGGCCCAAAATATACCATACAGTGTTCTTTTCAATAGTGTCTCTCACATAAATGTCCCAGGAGAAGGTTGGAAACATAATAGTTACTTCATACATGCCAGTTCTCCTAAAGGGGGGCATGGAGAGCACTTGAAAATGATTGGTGATATTAATAACCATTTGAAACACAAACTCTGCTAGGTTGAAGCAGCAGACATGAAATGCATTCCACTAATATTAATTCCATATATTAATATTGTACTAAAATGATGAAGGTGATCTGAAACTGCCATAAATTTTTAATAATTAAAAATAATCCTTAAATAATACAGGAGCCCTTAGTCAAGGAAGAAATACAAGAAAATACATGAGGTTCCCCTTTAACCTCTGAGAGGACTCCTGGACATTTTCAAGCAGAATGCATCAATCTGCATCCTCTCAGCCCGGTTTCCAGTCTGTATAACACTCTTCACTTCCAGTAGTCTTTCTGACCAATATGACGTTAATAAAAAGAAGGAACAAATTTCAATCCAAAGTTTACAGTCATAGCCTCAACACTTTGTGATCTCACTATCGACTTTCCTATGTCTTTAAACTTTTAAATTTTGGCTAAACCCAGAAGTAAAAACTGCCAAAATGGTATGGACAAGACATCCTTTTATAAAGGTACAGGGAAGTCCCTACGATATGTCCAGTAAATTGAAATTTCTGTGCCAAACCAGCTTGAATCAATTGATTACTCCCAATGAAAACATTCCCTCCAATTCTCTTTCTCTCTTCTCATTCCTTTAACTCTCCCTTCCCCCAAGTCCCCCTGGAATTGCCTCACTCTCCTGAAACCTCTGACTCAGCTGTATAAATAACAAGAAAAATAATTAGAAGTCAGGAGGTCAAATGCTCCAAATGCCCTTTTGACAATTTGCTCTTTTCCCACCAGTGTTTGGCATCTTGGTTTGCTTATGGAAGCAGTTTTTGTGAGTCCGAGTCACTCAGGTAGTGGAAAAATGGTCCAAGCGTGGCATTTTGAGCCTGGTAGAAATCCTGGTCCACCAGGAGGAATGCCGTGAGTCGGGGCAGCTCATCTGCTTTGCCACACAGGTCAGGGAACAGCCAGAAGAATCCAGGAGGCCTCTGTTAGGTACTAACTGAGATGCTTGCCCCACCCAACCTTGGTGATACAATGTTCGAGGAGCTTTAATGTGTTTGATGACTTTAAAACTCAACAACAATTGCAAGAATATTGCACCAGGCCCAGCATTTTGCAAGATTAACTCATTTGACCATCACAATAACCCCATAAAATAGACATTAGTATTGTCTGTCTTTTGTAGGTGAAGAAACCAAGGGACAGAAAGGCAAAGTGACTGGCCCAAGGTCACACAACCAGTGAGTGGGAAGGCTGGGAGATGAACATGGGCAGGCCAGACTCTTCACCACTACATTACGTCTTTCCAAATTCAATCCAGTCTCCTCTTCCAGCGCTGGTCGCCCCACATTCGTTCCATTAACATCCCCATGGCCAATCTTCATGGCTGGTGATAAAACTGCTTATCCGTCTGGGCACAGTAGCTAACACCCGTCATCCTAGCACTTTGGGAGGCCTAGGAGGGTGGATCACTTGAGGCCAGAAGTTCAAGATCGGCCTGGCCAACATGGTGAAACCCCAGGCGTCTCTACTAAAAATACAAAAATTAGCCAGGTATGGTGGTACATGTCTATAATATCAGCTACTTGGGAGGTCGAGGCAAGAGAATCACTTGAACCTGGGAGGCGGAGGTGCAGTGAGACCAGATGGCACCACTGCACTCCAGCCTGGGTGACAGAGCAAGGCTCTGTCTCAAAAACAAACAAAAGCAAAAACTGCCTACCCTGTGATCATTACATCCTGTGACTTAAACATTTCCTAGCAATATATAACGATAAAAAAATAAAAACAACAAATTTGAATCCTGCCAGAATTCGGTCTTAAATGTCTATAGACAAGGACACATCAAGTTGACCTCAATGAAGTTAAAAGTCAAATGCTCCAAATGCCCCTTTGACAATTTGCTCTTTTTTCACCAGTGCTTGGTGTCCTGGTTTCCTTGTGGGAGCAGTTTTTGTGAGTTCAATTCTCTCAGATAGTAGAAAAAATGAATGATCCAACAGTGGCATTTTGGGCATGGTAGAAATCCTGGTCCCAATTGAAGTCAGACTGTGGGAAAGACAGCAGAATCCCCTGAGCAAAACTTCATCATGAGGGGCAAGGAATCTGACGCTGCAGCCCAGCCCAGCTGTGGGACCCCACACGAGGAGTAAGAAAGATTCTGGGAACAAAATGACCCCAAATCCCTGACATATACATGCTGCTACTTAAGTGTCAGGAATATCTCGAAGAGGACTTGAAGAGTCTTGCTTTGCCCTCAACTGATTTTAACATCAAGGGAGGTGGGGGCAGGTGTGGGAGTGGGTGGTGCTCACACTCCCAGGAGAGCAACTTGGATTCCCTGTGCAGAGGCTGAGAAGAGTTGCAGCTTTCTAGCACTGAAACTTTGGCCTCCCAACTGCAACTGCCCTGAGGGTGGTCAGATTTCCTCGACCCTGAACCTCAGAAAGCCCCAGTTGCCCAGCTCCCCTACCCTTGGGCAATGGGGTGGGCAGCAAGGAAGGGTTTGGCTCAGAGGGGCATCTCTGAGATACCTACAAGACCATCTGTTTACCAGCTATGGTAGCCAGCAACGACCAAAACTGATTCTCAAACGCATGCACGTACCCCTTGAGAATTTCCAGAGATAATAGAGGTCAGGGAGGAAAATTCTTCCCAAGACTGAAATACTTACAGATCAATTGGTTGGAACTCATAGCCTTCAAGGGTCCGCTTAACGTAGCCACCTCCGTACTCACTGGCTTGTGAAGCCTGAGTAGTCAGGACATGGACATATTGAAGCTGGAGAATTCTGACTATGATATTAAGTGGGTGTTGAAAACATAAGGCAAAGTGTCCATGTCTCTGGATTATATCTCTGGTCAGTTTCAACCCCCATGATTGTCTACATGATACAACATAAGACTGGCATTAAAAGCGCTATGGGAAAGAATAAAAGTGCTACAGGCACCTGCTTCCTAGGGACCATCTGCTCATGCCAGCACTCCTCAGCTCCACAATATTCTGGGCATCATTTAATTCTGTCCTTGGCTCTTGCTCCTTTTCTCCCTCCCTGGATGAATTATTCTGGTTTTGGCTGTCTATTTCAGCTCAATACTCTGCACCGCATGTTCCAGTGTTGCAACTGTGGGGGAGACCTTCCTGGTTCTGCAGCCCAGTGCACCCTCCCCAGGCCAAGGCTCCCTCCTTAGAGAGAAGGAGAATAGAATACAAAGGGCCTGGGTCTTCTGCATTTTAGAACCATCCTCATGCATTGACCTACAAATGCCAAAGCCTGCCCAGCCGCCCCCTGCAACTGGCAGAAAAGCCACTAACTCTGGATGAAGCCTGGCGTGGGTCTAGCTTAATCACAGGGACCATCTCCAGCTGCTTTCCACCTGCCCAAACACCAGCTCACACAATGCTCCTTCAAGGACTTGATTTAAAACACCAGCTCACACAATGCTCCTTCAAGGATTTGATTTAATACCTCTGCTTTACAACAGAGCAAGATGAGATTCACAGAGTCCATACAACGAGTCAGGAGCAGAGCCACTGGAATTAGAACTCAGATCTCTTAGCTGCTACTAACAGCCATGCTTATTCCTCTGCTTGTTTAGTCTGGGATTCAGTGAATGAGCTTGAACCAGATCTAGGAAGATCACCAGCTGAAAGGCTGTTTCCTACAATATAACACACCTAGGAAGGGAAACCTAGAAAGCAGCATAGAATCTACAAACCCGGCAGCCTGCAGACTTCTTAAGTAGGCACCCTAAGGCAGAGGTGAAATCATTTTTATTTGGTCCCTTAATGCTTTAGTTTAGTTTTGGCATCAATCATTCATCAATTTCCTTAAGTATTTGTGTCTCATATGTAATGAAATCATGTTCAATAACAATATCCCAGAATGTAGGATCTTGTGATGAGTCACAAATATAACCCTGTTTTTTAAATCCTTTTTAGCAGCATCACAAATTATTGGTTCATTTACCAAATGAAGTAAATTAGTATCAGCTTTTATTATATTATGATAAATTCTAAATAACTTACAGCTAAATATAGTCTATCCCTTGCCAAGCTCCAATAACTCTGTAGTAGAATAACTGTCAGACCTCAGTAGCTACCAACATTGAACTATCCAGTGCTGCCAACACTCTTCCGTGAGAGGAAACCATCCTTCCAGAAAACCCAAAACTATGCACATTTGACAAGGGGACCTCTCCTATTAAATAGGAAGATGACAAGGTCAGGTGATATCCACACAATAATCTTCCCCGCTCTGCAGACTGACCTGTGCATTTATCTCCCTCTTGGAGACCAAAAAAAAAAAAAAAAAAAAATCCACAAAGTGAATGTAAACCTTTGGAAAGTTTATCAGTAGTCGTTTGTGTTGTGTAAATCCTTTTTCTACCATTCCCCCGAAGTCCCAATAGGCATTTTCTTACCTTGACCTCAAACTTCTCCCCAAAGGGTAGCCAGCAGCTTTTAAAGTACAACTTCTGGATCAAACCTGCACAGGTACCTCTGGACTCCCTTCCTGACACACCACATCACCACCTCATTTTAGGGAGTTGAAACTCCCAGCACCTGCTGGGCTAGTGTGAAAACCATGCTTCCATGTTCCTCACTATCTTGGTACAAAATCCAGATTACTTGCATGGCATGGCTTTTGGGAGTAAGGTTTGGTGCTGTTCCTGATGGTGAGGGATGCAGGATTTCAAAGTAGGCCTACCACCAGGGAAGAGAAGCCTCTTTATAAAGCCTTTATAAAATCCCCTTAGCTGAGTCTTCCTGTCGGTGTGGCTCTCCCTAGATTTTCTTTCATAGGCCAGGTTATAGGGCCTAACTTGGAATCTTCTGGCATTTGAATTACCATGTGCAGCCCATCCCTTGGTGCTGAGAGCGCTACACCTTTGGGCTTTGACCATGTGGCTGAGAGAAAACACACTGAGTTTCTACTATAAATTATATTCATGTTCTTCAAGTCTCTGGTTCTAAATTCTAACCATCATGATCACCTTTAAAAAGTGTTTTTTATGTGTGTGAATTGGAAAGGCCAGGCATTTCCACAACAGTTCTGACTTTGAACTCTAACATATTTTATAATTAAACATATATAATTTTCTTTAAAGGATGAAAAGTCTCTGCTAAATCTAGATTTTTAAAAATTCTTATTTTACCATCTATGATAGCTGTCTTACTTAGACCATAGTTAATTTCCAACTTTTTTCCATTTCTAGACAGTTGGTGAAAACATCTTCTTACTTTCTTACAAAATTGTCTAATCAACTTGTCTAATCAAAATTGAAAAATCAACTTGTATCTTTATTGGCAAATATCTTTTGGGCATGAGACAATTCATTTGTAATTTCGCTATAGGTCAAAAAGCTCCTTCCGAATGCCTCCTCTTTTTCTTAAAGTGATATACACATTTTTTTCTCTCTAAGAGAGGGAGCATACTAACTTCAAATGGAACTTGAAAGAACTAAATGAGATGTGTATACACTCCACCTACCAAAGGCTTGGACACATAATAGGTACTCCTGCTTTGAATATTTTCTGTAGCAAGAACATATTACCTAGTTGCTCTCAATTTTTGCTGAATCACCTAAGGATCTAGAAGGTGAAAACTGAGAGGCCTACCAAAAACTAAGAGTGAAAATGGCCAATCCCCCATTAATAAAGATACTGGGATTGGGACTTCTAAGTATGCAAACCAACTACCCACTGGGTATAGATGTGATACCACCCAAAGGGACAGAAATCCAACTCAAGGAAAACACATTCCACATGTTTGATGAAAAACACTGAATCTGGCTAGATATCCTCATGATGAAAGGTGAGTGCATTTTAAAACAGACCATTATGGAAAAACATGAAACAAATATTTGAGACCACAAAAAAAGAAACATTGCATTGAACACTAAGAGGAAGAGTGAACCTCTGAAAGGAATCTTCTGTCTGAACAAGAAGACGTTTTTCAGGAAGTGCTTGGCCTCCTCAACTGAATGTAAGAAAAGAGTATCCATGTGTATAAAACAGAAAAATAAGGAAAAGATAGGCTGAGATAAAAAGACAACATGATGATAACTAAAAAGGGAGATGAAAAAGACAACAGAGGGAAAAAAAAACCCAAAACACAACAAAAGAATTATAATCTCCCTTGTGGGCAGCAGGGAATAGATGAGAGGTTGCAAGAAACGAAACCAATATACGAAGGGCAAACAAGAAAAACTACCCCAGAATGCAGAGGCCCAGGATGAAGAGATGAGAATGAAAAAAGATATGAGAAGTATGGAGGACAGAAAATTGATAAGCACCTATAAACACTATCAGTGTCTCTGAGGTAGAAAAAATTAAAACATTTTAAGTAATAATATAATTTTTAAAGACATTCTCTGGGGGAAGGAGGATGTTTGACTGCCTAGAATGAAAGAGTCTTCACTAGTCTCAAATCAATGAAAATAAGTCCACGCCTACATATTTTTGGAAAAATATGTTAATTTCAATAACAATTTTTTTAAGTCCCACATACAGCTAAATTGCTTGCAAAGAAGTAAAAATTAAGCTGGCCTCCAGCAACTGTGCAATTCCGAAGACCAGAATATAAAGTTTCAC
Organism: Cacajao melanocephalus; assembly: GCA_963573385.1. Classification (NCBI taxonomy): domain Eukaryota; kingdom Metazoa; phylum Chordata; class Mammalia; order Primates; family Pitheciidae; genus Cacajao; species Cacajao melanocephalus. The sequence continues at coordinate 10,756 of CAUYLG010002797.1, forward strand.
CACAAATTTCCAAGGAGGAAAAGGGTGATGGAAAATGCAGACAAGGTGTCTTTCATTGGGGAAAGACATTTAGAAAGTATCCATGTGTCCTCACAGAGCAAAATGATTAAAGGTATACACTAACAAAGAGAGCAATCAAATTAGCAACCTTAAAGCATTTTCCTTCACTCAGTTGGCTGCCAGACTCAGGCAGTTATTTGGATTATGTGTTGTAGGTAGATTCTTCAAACTATTTGGCTGATACAAAAGTAATTGTGGTTTTTGTCATTATTTTCAATGGCAAAAACCACAATTACTTTTGCACCAATCTAACATCATTAACTTGGCCCTGTTAAAGTTTCTGCTTCTTTCCAATAATAGAAAATGTGTTTCTAACACCACATCCTTCCCTTGGTGTGAGGAAATCTCCTTGTATTTCATGACCATGGGTGCTGTTTCATCACTTGCTAACAATGACAAAAATGTTTTACACAGTTGGAATACTTTGTCAGGAGAACTGTTCAAATGAATGCTTAAATGAACTTTGTGTAGCAGCATAGATGATCAATGCTTATTGTCCAAGAGCTGGAGTGATTTTGCATCTTTCAGAGTTATTTGTTTAATGAACTGAACTACTGGGCTTTCTAATTAATAAAGATCAGGAATGGATATCCTCATCATAAAATCTTCCTTCTAGAAATTGTGAATTTCCTTCATTGAGTGTGCTTGAAAATCAAATACACAATATAATCTTGATAATGTTTAAAAATGCGTAGAAAAAAAACTGTTAAGACATATGCCAATAAATTAGCAGTGATTATCCATCAGTGAGAAAAGATGGGAAATCTTTTGCTTCTTTTTTACTTTCAGTACATTTTCTAAATGACATACACACAATGTACTGTTAGCTTTATAATCAAAAAGGAGCAAGTGTTTTAATAACTACTATTTGTAATTATGTATTTATCATCTGATTATAACTGTGTAAAAAATATGTAACTCAAAAGGATTAGCAATAAGTACACGGAGGTGTTAACAGTGGTAAGGTCTATGTGGCAGCATATGAGTTGAATTTGTTTTCTTCCTGCTAAATTTCCATATTTCAAAATTCTCAATACTAGCAATAAATAACAGAAATTCAGCATATGGGTTTTTTTTTTTCTCTATCCTGTTCAAGAGCATCAAGAATGAAGCTGATGTGGGTGAGCTGCACTTTTCAGGGTCTTCGAATGGGTCTTGCACTAGCAGCAGGAAAGCCACAGGCCTGCCTTCCTCCACCAAGTCTGGGTGAGCCACTGATCCAATCCAGTTGCTCCCTCGCCCTGAGTTCTCCTTTGTGGTCAGGACAGTGCCCTGGGGTCTCCTGGAAAATAATTTCACTGAGTGCCCTTGAAGAATCCACAAGCCATGAGTACCTTCCGCATAAGCCATAGACTCCCCAGAGAGCCCGCTCCGCTCCGCGCACCCCCCTCCCCCGTGTGTGCCTCTCCCCTCCACCCAGGTCAGCGGGAGCTTGAGAAGGTGAGGGGGCCGGCCCTTGAGACCATGGCTGCAGTGTGTTTTCCTAAGCTAGGAAAAGCAACCCCACTGACAGAAAGGTGAAATGTGAACTAAAAATAGAGCAGCGCTAGCCCAGGCTGCGGGGGCTGAGGCAACAAACGGCAGACACAACAGAAGGGCTGGCTGAGCTGAAGACAGACGGCTCCTCACGACCCCGGATCTGTCTCCACCAGACCCTGATCTTCCGTGGCTTCCACCACTGCTGGGGGCGGACCTCAGAGCCCAGCATGGCTCTCTGTTCAGAGCACTGCTGGCATCCCAAGATGATTCCAAAGTGTTGGCTCAAGAAAGAGAAGCCGCTCCTTTCTGTGGCTCTTGCTGGCCCTCGGGAAAACTCATTTTTACCTGGATAATTGAAGAAGCCCTTGCTAAAGCAGAACATTACTATGGCCAGAAATGTCCAGTGGAGTTCCAGAAAAATGCATTCCACAACTGAAGTCCCAGATCTGCTCTTGCTGGCCCAGCTAGGCCTTCCAGGAAAGAAGTCTCATTGGGTTTTCCTTGTACTCAAACTGTAAGGAGCAGAGAGAATGGGAGCCAGTCTGGGATGAGACAGGCCATGATTGAAAGCTTCATTTTCCACATCTGGGCACATGGTGCATTGCTGCCCCCTCACTCTAGCGCTGTGCCCACTGCAGACCCCTTGACTTGCTGCCTGTGAACAGCAAACACAAGTCCCCGAAATTTCAACATATATCAGAAGGACCCAATTTAATCTTCGGGTGTTTGCTTTCTCTTTTAAAAAGTGTGCTACAGACTGATGTCGATAAGCTACTGATGCATGTTGAAATTCCTAAAAGAACCGCTCTTGGTCTCAGCCAGAACCCCTGCAGCAAAGACAATTCCATGTCGGGGGTTTTCAATTGAACAGGTGTAGGCAGAGCGAAGGGACCCCGAGCAGAATATGAGGCAGCTCAGGACAGTTCCCTCCAGAGGCATTCTTGCTTGAGCTGTTTAAAGAGACACATTTAATTTCTCCAGCAGAAAATAAAACTCATCAGGAGAAAAGAAAAGCCATGTTCGATGCGGAACTAATCCTTTTTCCAAGTCACCAAAGGAGATGGCCCACTTCTCCATATAAAAATATACAATGTCTTCCCCCAAAATGGCCCTTTACAATTTTATCTTTCTGTCGTAAGAACATTTAACATGAGATCCACCCCCTTAGCAAATCTGTGTTTAATACGGTGTCACTGACCACAGGCACAATGTCATGGAGCAGGTCTCGAGAATGGATTTATCTTGCTTAACCAGAACTTCATGCCCATCCATTAGCAAGTGTCCCATTTCCCCTGCCCCCAGCCCCTGGCCGCCACCATTGTACTTTCTGCATCTATGAGTTTGGCCACTTTAGATACCTCATAGAAGTGGAATCATGCAGTATCTGCCCCTCTGTGTCTGGCTTCTTTCATTTAGCATAATGTCCTCCAGGTTCATTCAAGTTGTTGCGTGTTGCCGAATTTTCTTCTTTTTTATTAAAAGCACTTCCAGGGAGGTAATTTCCCCTGCACCTCTGACCACCTGCTGTGAAGTAGGCATGGCCACCAGTGGGGAGTCATGGAGAGGGGAGTGAAGTTCTGATCTCCAGATCAGAACCCTCTAACCAGATGGCTGACCTCTGATCACCATTTATGGTCTCTGGGCGTCCGTTTCTTCCATAAAATTAAGCAATTGTATTAAATGCCGCTAAGGTCTCTTCTACCTTTGAGTGGTTACAATCCTGTGTGGATTAGATAATGCAGCAAACATGTGTCTAGGGGTGTGTATCTATAGACATCCATGAATACATTTCCTCCCGAAGGTCTTTGACATTTGGGAAAAGAAGTTTGTTTAATGGTAGTTCCAACACTGAATTCCATGAGTAAAAAGCATTATTTTCAGCATCTTCCGCTAGCATGCTTTTTTGTTTTCCTTTTTTGTCTTAGAAAATGCCATAATATAAATGTTAAGATCATTATAGAAAAGGAATCCTTCCTGATGAGCTTGGGATCCTATAGTAATTATATTAACCCAGGCCTTTTATTGCTGGTTAATGAAATTCTTTTAAAATTGAACCAGCTTCAAGTAAACTGATTTGCATTGATTTGGTGATGTATAGAGCTCAAGCCACTCTATGTATAAGCAAATTAAAAGCCTGAAGCCTGTATAGCCAGGCTGCATAGTCCCTGGCTGGAAAATTGATCCCATGATTTCCTCCAGGGACACTTTGCTTTGGGTTGGTGCTGTTTAAAGGGACACAGTCAATTTCTTTGGCAGGAAATAAATTAATTAGGAGAAAAGAAAAATCTTGTTCGATGCTGGACTAAACCTTTTCCCAAATCACCAAAGATAATTTTTCTAATGGAAAAATCATCTCGGATTCCTTCTAAGTCCATCTCACAACCCCAGGAAATGACACAACAGAGGTGAAGCTTCTGTTCTAACTGAGCATCCCCTAAAGCTGTTCTCACCGCACCTCCCACATGGCTCCTGGGTGGTCGGTGGTCTCAGGTAGGCTGGCCCTCCCCATCCATCCACCTGACATACTGCAGCCTGGTGCTTTCTGTTCTCTGCATCAATCCCAGCAGTGTCTCTTCTGCTCATGAGAATGGAGGGAGAACCAAGCAGAGAGCGTCACAGAAGCCAGGATCAGGAACTAAGGGAATAAGTGCATCATAGGAAATGCTCATATCCTCACTCGCTCCCCAGGAGCATGCTACATGCGGGCACAGGAAGGAGAATTAGATTCAGACCCTGCCCGTGAAAATCTTGTGGTCTGCTATGGACCGAATTGTGTCACCACAAAATGTGTATGTTGAAATCCTAGCCCCCAAAATGATGGCATTAGAAGGTGAGCCTTTGGGAGGTGGTCAGTTCGTGAGGGTAGAGCCCTCATGATGGGATGAGTGCCCTCAGGGAAGAGGCTCACGGGAGCCTGTTTGCCCTCTCTGCCCTGTGAGGTTGCAGTGGAAAGACATCCGTCTATGAAGAAAGCAGGCCCTTGCCAGACATGGAATCACCAGCACCTTAACCTTGGATGTCCCAATCTCTAGAACTGCAAGAAACAAATTTCTGTTGTTTATAAGCCACCCAGTCTAAGGTATTTTGTTACAGCAGACGAAGCAGACTAAGACATGGTCCAACTTGGGAGACAGATGCATAATCAAAAATTACGTTGTAGTATAATAAGGGCCACAAGAGACACATGTTTTATTTGTCTGTTTTCATGCTGCTAATAAAGACATACCTGAGACTGGGTAATTAATAAAGGAAAGAGGTTTAATTGACTCACATGGCTGGGGAGGCTTCACAATTATGGCTGAAGGTGAATGAGGAGCAAAGTCACATCTTACATGGCAGTGAGCAAGAGAGCTTGTGTAAGGGCACTCCCCTTTATAAAACTATCAGATCTCATGAGACTTATTCACTATCACGAGAACAGCATGAGAAACACCCGCCCCTGTGATTCAATTACCTCCCACTGGTTCCTCCCATGACATGGAATTATGGGAGCTACAATGCAAGAAGAGATTTGGGTGGGAACACAGCCAAACCATATTAAATGTCCAATGTTCTACAAGAGCAGAGGAGAAAGCCAGCAAAGTCAGGGAATTGGGAAGTTTCAGAGAGGAGGCTACCTGGGGCAGGAAGACTGGAAGAAGGACCAGGAATCTGCCAGTAAAGAAGAGGCAGGAGGAGTGTGAGCCAAGGGACCAGGAGGAAGTTGAGACCAGGGACATGAGGAAAGGGCCTACTTCTCCAAGGTGTGGCCCATTTGTGATACACAGGGGATATGTATCAGGGACAGAGGCAGCCAGGCATGAAAGTATATGCACTCCCTGCTAGGGGTTCATTGAGCATTCTGACCAGTATTACACCCTCGCAAGAGAACTGCATGAGTAGAAATATTGGACAGTGGAAGACCAGAAATAATTTTATACAAATGTTTGCTGGATGCAGTGGCTAACCCCTGTAATGCCAGCACTTTGGGAGGCCGAGGCAGGAGAATTGCATGAGCCCAGAAGTTCAAGACCAGCCTTGGCAACATAGTGAGACCTCCCTTCTCTAAAACAATTTTTTAAAAATTAGCCAGGCGTGGTCATTCATGCCTGTAGTCTTAGTTCCTTGGGAGGCTGAGCTGGGAGAATCATTTGAGCCCAGGAGGTCGAGGGTACAGTGAGCTATGATCATACCACTGCACTCCAGCCTGGGTGACAGAGCAAGACCCTATCTCAAAAACAAACAAATTAAATAAATACTAGCCTTTGTTTGTTGTGCATTTATTTACATGCCCATTTCATCCTAAAAAGGCTTTGGAGTTTCCAGCCATACCCCAGCCAGAAAAGAATGGTGGCCTGAACTAAACCACAGCAGTGAAAATGAGGAGGAAAGCCTGGATTCAACAGACATCTCCAAGGTGGGTTTAATAGAAGTTGGCACCCAGAAGTACAGTGCAAAGGAGAGGAAGGAGTCAAGTCTGGCCGAGTGGCTGCAGACCCAGCGAACACCAAGAGAGGAAATACAGCAGTGGCACAGGACTTAGTGGATGAGAAATAATACAATATACACACATACAAAGAACAATGAGCTACACCTGACATATACCAAACCTGAGCTTTCAATGGGTCAAGGTGGTCAATGGGAAGGCATGGCTGAGGAGACTCCTGAGTGTCGGGGAGTTTCTGCTCAGTGGGGCAGTGGAAACCATGAATTAATGGGTCCAGGAAGATCTAGAGAAAGAAAAGAGAAAGGCTGGGGCTGTGACTCTGTAAACTGTCAGGAGTTTCAGGAGAGACAAAAAGCTGAAGAAGGAACCCAAGGTTGGAGGCATCAGAGAACCCCTGAGAGAGAGGATTGATTGCCACAGAAGCCACATAGGGTGTTTCAAGAAAGACTGGATGATCACAGAGACCAGGTAGGATCCAGACCCAAACTGAACCATCTGTGGTCACCACTGCCCATGGACAGAGTGTTTCAGTGAAGTCGTGGGTCAGAAGCCACACAGGAGAGAATGGAAAGGGGTGGAAGGGGAAGTGTTGCCTGCCAGAGTCAGGGGGAGCTACAGGCAGCACTCCGGCAGAGGTGGGTAGGGGGGCTGACTAAGGACATTTGTAAAAGGCCATAGGTACAGAAATTACCACATAAAAATAATAAATGTTTGAGATGATGAATATTCTAATTACCCTGATTTGATCACTATACATTATATTTATTATAACATCAGAGTATACTCCACAAATGTGAATAATTACAATTTGTCTATTTCAAAAATGTTTAGAAAGGAAAAATTTTAAATTTGTTTTCAGATTTCTAAATTCCAATCCCTAGGCTGCCATGGACTAGGTAAGTTTCCTTGGGAAAGTCACCTATGCTCTCTCAACAAGATTCCACATGAATAGAGTGAGGGCAGGGCAGTACCTGCTTCTTTCATGGCTCTGAGGGGTACACGAGACAACACATGGGCGTGCCTGTCACTCAGGATGTGATGGACAAATGCCAGCCCTTGCTGCTGTTATTAGGGAAATTGGCATTTAAGTATATGTGCTGGTAAGGAGAACGAATTCCAGATTTCACCCACAGAGAGGGAGAAAATGATGGAAGAAGATCTCAAGGGAGGTTGGACAGACTGGGGTCTGTAGTTTGGGTTTGGGAGTGTTAAAAAAGAGGAGGTGGCAGCTTTCAATGGGTGAAGGGAGTGAATCTGCAGGAAAAAGAACATATCAGGGGAGTTCATGCCTGAGGGCTTTGTTATCCCTGGTCAAGTCAATGCAGGCACATTTTGGACTTCAGAGCAAAGCTACCACCAGAGAACCTATGTGGCTGAAAAGCTGCCCCATGATGAGCTGAGGGCCCCTCAGCCAAATATGGGGCTACACCTGGCTCAGCTGCAGAAGAACCAACATGAGGCTTGCTCTAGAGCCCACCAAAGAAGTTAGACCCTAAGCGCCCAGTCCACAGCTTAAAAACCCTTTGATCTTCTCCTTTGTAAAGCTGCATTCATTCATTACCTAATTCACTCAGTCATTCAGTAGACACTTACTGAATGTCTGCTCTGTGCCCCGTACTCAAGGAACAAAAGCACTTTTAAGAAACTCACAGACTAGTGAGGAAGACTGACCAATGAACAAGTAATTAGTCATGCAAACCTGTTTCTAAATTAATATACATAAGATCAAGAAGTGGAGGAGAAAAACAATGAAAGGTAAAGAAAAGGAAGAAAGAGAAGAATCTTTTTTTTTTTAGACAGAATCTTGCTGTTGCCCAGGCTATATGCCTAATACATATGGCATATATGTATTAGGATGGTGCAAAAGTGGTTGCGGTCTTGGCTCATTGCAACCTCCGCCTCCTGGATTCAAGCAATTCTCGTGCCTTAGCTTCTGAGTAGCTGGGGTTACAGGCACTTGCCACCACAGCCAGCTAATTTTTCTATTTTCAGTAGAGACAGGGTTTCACCATGTTGGCCAAGCTGGTCTCAAACTTCTGATTTCAGGTGATCTGCCCACCTCGGCCTCTGAAAGTGCTGGGATTACAGGTGTGAGCCACCGCACCCAGCCTGAGAAGAATCTTTATGTATACTTGGGGAAGGTCAGGCAGAAATCACAAGTTCAGCTTTTCTCTTGTTCTAGCTGTTTGCCACTAGTGAGTCAACAGTTTGATCTGTGGTCAGAAAGAGTAACAATAAGCATCAGTCCATGCATCAAACAGCATAGATTCGGTTATGCTGTGGTAATAATCTACCCCAAAATCTCAGTGATGTAACACAGTAGATTATTTCAAAGTCAAAACTGCTATTTTCTCAAAGATCACACTTTTATGGACACTTTGTCCTTATTGACATGCCTAGATGAAAAGGACCAAGATGTGAAGGAAGAAAAGACATATTAGAGGCCAGCTGATACACAGGCAATAGCTCCAGGTGATGAAAGACAGCATGAAATACTATTAAAGCCTCCTCAACATTTTCCTATCAAAGCCAAAGTGGGAGAGAATTGGCCTTATTTAATTAATTAGGATAAATGTACATAATTTATTGAAAAAGAATCATAGATTGAGCTTTCACTGTCATTTGTCATGATTCCTGAATTTAATACCTACTTTTTTCTCCATATGATTAAAAAAAGTTTTAAATTTTTATTTAATTTTCTTAGGGAATTGAAAATATGTGAGTTGTTATCTTGTTTATATAGTAGATTTCCCAGGGATTACTCCCCGAAATTATTTGCATATGATTATGTAGGGAAATTTAACCAACTAATTATATTTTAATGATTATTGTTTTGTAACACATAATTACATATTAAAATTTTGTATAAAATGTACAGTAATTGTTGAAATGAAAACTTGAATCAGTCTGATCCAAATTCAATTAATATTTTTTCTTTTATTGCCATTATATATCAATAATTTGAACCGCTAATATAGTTGCAATTTGAGTAAAGTAAAAAATTTGAATACATTCACAAAGAAAACTTTAAAAATGTACATGCATATATTAAAAGTTAATTTGACTTGGATTTAAAAGTTTATTAATTTATCGTTTAAAATGTAAAAAACAAAGTCTGTCTGGCCCACGCATCTGGTAGTTCTCTGTAAATAGTGTCTCAAAGATGTTGGTGGTTTACATCTTGTGTCTCCACCATCTCAAAACATAACTTCTACTGTCCCTAAGGCAGGGGAAGAAGACAGCCAGGGGGTCTCTCAGGACATTCTTCTGACCTCAGCTTGGAAGTGACACCTGTCACTTCCACTCACAGTTGAATAGTTGGAGCTAGTCACATGGCCCAACCTCAGAGGAGGCTGGGAAGTGTGGAGGATACTTGGCAAGCATAAATGTCTCTGTCACAGCTCTCTTCTCTCCTTCCAACCCTGCCAAGCAAAGCTTTATATTGACCTTCCATGCTTAAGAAAACTTTCATCTTCTCCCCATAAATTCCCAGAGAAGTGCCCTGGTTAGGTTTATACCCAACCAACTTTCTTTTGACTTTAAACACATTATCAAATTAATACATACAATTTGTATTAAAATCAGTATTTAATTAGATATTGTATTATCATATAATATAGTATTAATGATACAGCATTATGGTGTGTATGTATTAGGATGGTGCAAAAGTGATTGCAGCCAATATTATTACATATACAATATGATATTAAAAATTAATACTGAATGAATATAATTCAATTATTAATATAAGATTTATATAAAATTATATAATTCATATATAATTAATATAAAAATTTAGACATGCTATACTTCTGGAAAGTGTCTGTCCTAATCATAAATTATTGCACTATACATGGGGAAAGCTCAGAGTAGAATCACAGAATTGGACCTAAAATTAAACTAGTTAAACCCTATAACTAATAAATTAATTCATTCAGTCCCCTCTTTAACATTTGCTAACAAAGAAATCACTAACTCACATGGTAAGATGGGATGTTAGAACTGATGTGAACTCAGAGAAATTTTTGACAACAAATAAACTCATTTTTTGGATGAGGAATTAAAAAACGAGAGCATTTAAATGACTTCCTGGACCTCACGGAGTCACTGAGGCAGACTGGAGCCACTGTTTCCACCCCCTAGGCCACGGGGCTCCTCTTCAGCACCTGGAAAACCCTGCATCAGGGCACACTTGCTGGAAAAGACAGCATCATTCTCCATGCAAGGAGTACTTTCAAGTCTTTTATTTATATTATACTCCATGATACGCCTATTTTCTTTTAATAGAAAATGTATTAAATCAATTAAATTGGTCAGGCATGGTGGTTCATGCCTGTAATCCCAGTGCTTTGGGAGGCCAAGGTAAGAGAATCACCTTGAGGCCAGGAGTTCAAGACCAGTCTGGGCAACGTAGCAAGACCCCCAAATCTACAAAACAAATCAGAACATTAGCCAGGCAGAGTGATGCATGTCTGTAGTCCCAGCTGCTCTGTGGCAAAAGCAGGAGGATCACCAGAGCCCGGGAGTTGGAGATTATGGTGAGCTGTGATCATGCTGCTGCACTCTAGCCTGGGTGACACCGTGAGACCCCATCTCAAAAAAGAAAAAACGAAATTAATGATCTAAGAAGAGCTGCATGCTATTAACTTCGTGGCTGCTGGTGGCCCTAGCCTACCTATATACTATGCACCAATAGTACTCACGACCTACTTGGAGAAGAAAATGTTACTCTCTGAATTAAAACATTCCTCAGATTCATCCAACAAATGTTACTTTATGTACTCAAAAAATACTTCTTGAGTACCTACTGTGTGCCAGCTTCTGCCCTGAGCACTTACTATCTATTATATTCTCTTATTCACTCTGTACAGCAATCCTGTGAGGTATTATTTTCCCCATTTACAGATAAGGAAACATGTTCAAAGAAGTCAAGCAAGTTGTTCCAGTTCACACAGCCGGTAAATGGTTGGCAGGCTGGAATTTGAATCCAGGTCTGGATTTATAACCCCTGTCTGAGTGAAAACTTACTTGTTTACAGGTGGCAAAGACCCAAAATCTCAACTCCTGTAACTGGGGGAGTTAAAGCTAGTCCCAGTGACATATTACTACGTTTTGACTCAGCTTCCCTCTGACCTCTCTGACTTCAGATGGCTCCCTTTGTATGGTGGGGACAATGGAGAAGGGAGTGTGGAAGGGAAACCCCCCCTCTTTACATTCTGAAGGTTCCCTGAAAATCACGAACAAGAGGCAGATTAACAAGAGAAAAGGCGTACAGATTTACTTAGTCATAGTTTTGTACGACATGGGAGCCTTCAGGATGAAGACTCAAAGATACAAAAGAAATGGTCCATTTTTATGCCTAGGTTCAACAAAGGATGGACAGATGTGTGGAAATATTGCACAGAAAGGGTAGATCCAACGCAAATAGACAGAGCAGGGAAACCCAGCAAGGCCTGCCTGTCTAGATTCTTCCTGGCCTCTCTGAGCATGCATTCCTTCCTTCTGGATGTGGGGCAGGACCCTGCACTCAAACAAGGTAGGTCACATCATTTCTTTATGGCCAGTGTCCCACAGAAAAGCAGGGGGAAGTTAGAGTAATACTTTTAGGTTTTGTGGCTGGCTTTGGGGCAAAGGAGTTCTGATTTCTATGACCTGCCTTGGAGAAGAAGGAGTCCAGTTTCTATGGCTATCCTTGAGAAACAATGAAACTAAGAGACAAAAGGGCAGGAGATGGTCAGAGAAAAACTCTTGCTTCTGAGGCTGCTGCTGAAGCCTTCACTTTGAGGTAGTCAAAATGAGTCCCAAAAGGGGCATGGCTGCAGGTAGTTCAATCTTACGTCAAACCATCTCAACAGCCCAGTAAACTGAGAGGCCCAGAAGCCCACTGAATGACTCTGATTGTCCTGGGTCAGGCCAACCCCCTTCTCAGAACCAATCATGGGGTCCAGGGGGTTGAATAACTGCACTTGGCCTGCCCTGGTCACGTGCCCACCCCAATGACTGGAGTAAGAGTGGGCGGAGATGGTTCTAGTCATCAGCATTGCAGGACTAGGCAATCCAACTGAAGGGATTGTTGGCACATGATAAAGCAACAACAATAGATGTCCTATCCAACTATCCTGAGACAACTAAAAAATAACACTCGTGATAAAAAAAATATTGATCTTCAATGGTCTTTGACTGCCCTGTGGTAGAAGCAGGAAAGATTATTCAGCATATGCCCATGCCCCTGATTTTACAGTCACAGTTTTGTAGGATTCCCCACTTAGCACAAACAAAAGGGCAGGGAGGATGGTGGGCCTCCCTCATTTAGCACCGTCAACTGAGACCAGCCAGTTATGGAGCTGAGCCCAGCTGCTGAAACTCTTGAGCTAATTTCCTTTGCAGGAAAACTGAAAGAAAGATAGCTTGACCCCATGATCTCTCCAAAGAGTGTTGCCACTCAGGTGCCTACCCCTCCCTTGATGCCCCCTTGCTCTGGGTGTCCCTTTGTGGGGTGCTTAACCCAAATCCTGAATCTGCAGACAGAAGACAGGTAGCAGTTTGGCACCACTGAAGTCTGGGTTTCCAGGCCAAACTCCACACTTGCCAATAACTATTTACATTACAGAAGCAAAAGCACAAAGCCCGGGGCCTCTCAAGGCTGCGTGGCTGAAAAGGGGCCTTAATGAGCCCTGGGAATACTGCTTTCCGAGCTGAACAAGTGGCTCAAGGTCAATATCATCAGAATTCGGGGAGAAGACCTTGTTTTGACTGAAAGATCAAAGCAAGGGGCATTTTTTATCGGAATTGGCCAGACAAATATTTTAGCCTCCAATTTACTCTGATTATGCAGAACAGGCCTGAGAGGGTCACAGCCATTAGAGAGATGGTCACTCAGCCCAGCCATGCTAGAGGGACAACAAGCCTGGTAGGAGCGTCCTGAGAGTGGAGAATGTTCCACGGGTGGCCTGTGGTAAGTAACAGGCAGGTGAAACCCCAGCCCATTCACTGAGCTGTGACATGGATGAGGAAGGGGTGCTGGGACTGGAAGGGGCCTCAGGACTTCTGTCATCCTTTAGCCATGCTGTGGCTACCTGCCACACAGCCACTTAACAGCCACGTTGGAAGGACTATCAGGCCACCCACTCCTACCAGGCCACTCACGCTTCTGCTGCTCCCTGCTAAAAATGCTCACTGTGGAACATAAAACCCACTAAAAACTGCAAGCTCTAGGAGACACTGACAAGAGCCCCAGGGCTGCCCCTGAGAAGCTGGTGTGAAGAGCCCGGAAAGGCCTGGAGAGGCTGATGAGGAAGGGTGGCCCTCCAAGGGGCAAATGCACCAGGAGCAAGGCTCCCCTGGAGGAGGTGGATGGAGCATGTCCCTGGGAAATCCCTATGGGCACTCGATCCTGGGGCCATCCTAGGAGGGTTTTCCTGACATGGCAGACATTTGGCGGAAACTTACTCTGCAGCAGACACCAGGCTTTTACATGAAGTTATTTGTGGAATTCTTGCAACCACCCTGCAATGCCATCTCAATTTTATAATAAGGTGCCTGAGGATCAAAGCTGTACAATAACCTGCTTAAGGCAAGCTAGCAACTACACAGCAGAAGCAGAATCAGAACCCAGAGTCGTCTGTCTTCAGTGTCCTTGAAGAATCAAGTGGCTACTCTTAACTTTCCCGTATGAACTATTCCCAAAGGGTTGGTGCAGTTTCGAAGATTCCAGCTAACACGTGAAAAAGAATGATAGATTTAGAACATCAGGATATCACTGCTCTGCAACCCCTAACGAAGAAATAGTTCTAGGCAATAATCATCAATGACTGAAGAAACCATTAGGTATAAAAACGGATGGGGAACCATACATTGGATGGATCAATCCTAATATCACAAAAGAAGAGGCAACCAGGCACCTCCCAAAGTAATACAGTGGGGAGGTGTGCACAACTACCACACATCAAAAAATCAGACCTAGATCTCAACAAGCTGCTAAACCTACCGCCAGCTTATAGGGAAACACGGGACAAACGAACATCTTAAACAATCACAGGTTGATAAACGGAAAAATCCAAAATATGAGCAATTCTTCAGTTCAAAACGACCTGGCTCCTTCCACGAATAAATTGCTAAGAGGGGGAAAAGATAGAAGGAGCCACCTATAGAGCAAAAGAAGCTTCAGAAACATTGACCAAATGAAATGTGCGGACCTTGTTTATATTCCACTTCAAACAAACCAACTAGATGAAAGCATTTTTTAGACAATGGGGGGATTTGCATACTGGCTGGGTATTTGATGACACCAAATGTATTAGCTTTCCACTGACATCATAACAAATGGCCGCAATTTTAGCAGCTTAAAACAGCACCCACTTGTTTTTTGTTTTTGTTTTCTTAGACAAAGTCTCACTCTGTCACCCAGGTTGGAGTGCAGTGGCATGATCCCGGCTCACTGCAACTTCTGCCTCCCAGGTTCAAACGATTCTCCTGCCTCAGCCTCTAGAGTAGCTGGGATTAAAAGCACGTGCCACCATGCACGGCTAATTTTTGTGTTTTTTGTAGAGATGGGGTTTCACCATGTTGGTCAGGTTGGTCTCAAACTCCTGACCTCAAATGATCTGCCTGCCTCAGCCTACCAAAGTGCTGGGTACAGGGGTGAGCCACCGCGCCCCGCCACCCAGTTGTTATCTCACAGTGCTTGCTATAGGTCAGAAGTGCAGGCACAGCATGGCTCAGCGGGGCCTCCGCTTACAGCCTCAGAAGGCCACAGTCAAGGCATCTGCTGGATTGTGTTCTCTTCTGAAAACTCCAGGGAAGAATCTAGTTTCAAGCCATTCAAGTTGTTGGCTGAATCCAGTTTCTGGTCTGTCTGAGATGCCTGTTTCCTGGCACGCTTCGCCTTTTGAGGCCTCCTCTGGCCCTGGCACTCAGCCCCTCCATCTCATCCAGCAGCGACTCTACAAACCTTCCCTACACTCAGCATCCCTCCAACCTCCCCTCATGCTGCACCTCTTACCTGCCTTCCTCCTCTTCTTCCAGTTGGAGACAGCTGTCTGCTCTTAGGGGCTCGTAGATTGGGCTCACCCAAACAACCCAGAATAATTTTCCTGTCTTTAGGTTCCCAATCTTCATTACAACTGCAGAGTCTCTCTTATATTTATAGTTTTCAGGATATATGCTGTGGACATCTTTTGGGGGTGGGTATTAGAAACATTTAGAGATGAAATGATAAATTAACTGAGATTTGCTTAAAATAACCGCAAGATGGGAGTCAGAGTGAGTGGGTGAAGCATGTTAGCCCTATTTTGATCATTGTTAGCCTGAGTGGCAGCTTCATGAAGATACATTATTTATCTCCTCCTCTCTTAAATATGCTTAAAATGATTTATAATTTATCAACAAGGTGAGAGCTCCTTCCATCACACCAGTGATCCTCAAACTTCAGGGGACACAGAATTACTAGGAAGCATATTAAACATACAGATTCCTGAGTCTTGTTCTGAGGATCTGGGTTCAGCAGGTTTGGAATGCGATCCTGGGGATTCTGAGTGGCACTGACCATGCCTGAAGAAGCTCTCCACTGGCTGGGCACGGTGGCTCATACCTGTAATCCCAGCACTGTGGGAGGCCAAGGTGGGCGGATCACCTGAGGTCAGGAGTTTGAGAGCAGCCTGGCCAACATGGTGAAACCCCATCTCTACTAAAACTACAAAAAATTAGCTACGTATGGTGGCGCATGCCTATAATCCCAGCTACTCTAGAGGCTGAGGTAGGAGAATCACTTGAACCCAGGAGGTGGAGGTTGCACTGAGCCAAGATCACACCATTGCACTCCAGCCCAGGTGACAGCGAGACTCTGTCTCAAAAAAAAAAAAAAAAAAAAAAAAAAAAAAAAAAAAAAAAAAAAATGGCAAAATATTTTTTTGGAAAAATTAAAAAAAA
>CAUYLG010002799.1:0-33487 GCA_963573385.1 Cacajao melanocephalus
TTTTTTACACCAACCACCCACCCCATATTCTTTAATCCTTAACTTTTTTTTTATTCTCCACCCACTGTAAAATTCTTCACTACAATTTTTTTTTTTTTTTTTTTTTTTTTTTTTTTTTTTTTTTGAGACTAAGTCTCGCTCTGTCCCCAAAGCTGGAGTACAGTGGTGTGACCTCAGCTTATTGCAGCCTCTGCCTCCTGAGTTCAAGCAATTCTCCTGCCTCAGCCTCCTTAGTAGCTGGGACTACAGGCAAGCACCACCACACCTAGCTAATTTTTTGTATTTTTAGTAGAGACGATGTTTTACCATATTGGCCAGGCTGGTCTTGAACTCCTGACCTTGTGATCCACCTGCCTTGGCCTCCCAAAGTGCTAGGATTACAGGCATGAGCCACCACAACACTTTCTTGTGGAACTGCCTACTCTGGATATTTCATATAAATAGGATCATACAGTATGTGGCCTTTGTATCTAGTTTCTTTTATTTAGCTTTATGTTTGCAAGGTTCATCCATGTTGTAGCCTGTATGATACTTCATTTTTACCATAGAATAATATTCCACAGTTTGAATATTTCACATTTTTCTTATTCATCTGTAACTGGGCATTTGTGTTGTTTCCACCCTTTGGTGATTATGAATAGTGCTACTATAAGCATTTGTGCACAAGTTTTTGTTTGAACATGTGTTTCCAATTCTTTTTGGTATATACCTAGGAGTGGAGTTGCTGGGTAATATGGGAATTCTGTACTTATTGAGGAACCGGCAAATTGTTTTTGATAGCAGTGGCACCATTTTACATTCCCACCAGCAGTGTATGAAGGTTCCAATTTCTCTACATTCTTGCTGTTATATGTTATTTTCTGGTTTTTTTCCCCTATTATTATTATTCTAGTGGGTGTGAAGAATTACCCAAAATCTTCATCTCATTTTGACTTACTGGTTTTTCACTTGTTGTTGTTGATGTTAGCCTAACATTGCTATGGGCTTGGAGCAAAAGAGTCAATCAAAACGTGATCTGATCACTTCATTTTTATTGAAACTTGAAGTCTTTTATCAATTCTGGCCATATTTCATAAGTAGGCAACTGAATTAAGCACCCAGAAGCCAAAGTATCTGATCATATAGCCATTACATGTCTATGAGTATGAAAGGAGATATTCTCTTTGTGGGGTAAGATAGACACATACCAATCAAAGCAATCAGAATTTGCTTCAACAGATTTCCTCTTTTGACATCACCGCTTTCCAATCAAACTAATATAAAGCAGACATTAGCTAGTTAAGTGAGGAGAGTGGAGACTATATGTGCTTTTCCTATGAGAATTGACCTTCCTCAAAGGATTAGTGACAACTGCAGATTCACTCCTCGTCTCTCTTTTGACCTGTCCACAAAATTAGAAATTTTGACAAGCCAAGAAAGAAATTTAGAGTACACAAAAATAATTAAGAAACGTACATATTACCTGTATCTTTTAAATACTTTCTTATTTAATAGTGGTCATGTTTTTGTGAATATTTTTGTATTTTATATTAATGATATTTATGATTATGAACATATTGTTTATTCATGAAGTTTTATAATCATAAGAACAATACATGCTCATTTCTTTTTCCAATAAAAAAATTGAAAGCACATACTATCAGCCACTTCTTAAGAGCTTTAAAGAGTCAGCAGGTTTGCAGTACAAAGGTCTCAGCTTTGGATTTGAATAATGAGCCTGGGATCAGGTCAGGTTTTGCATGACCTGAAGACTACTGCTTAACTTTTCTGTAAATCTGATCATCACATGGACACAAAGTTGCAACTACGTTGCCTCCAGTGATGAAATATTTTGTTTGAATACCCTCATTTCTGCCTGCCCTTCATGACTGCCCCACCCTGGTGAACCTGATTTAGGACCCCACATGGGCTTAGTGTTTCATGTCCTAACTTCAGTCAGCAGTTACTTAGCTTTTCTCCATTCTCCCCAAGACTAGTTCTCTGTGGCAGCTGGTGAAATGCATCCCACCTCTCAGATTGGAAGGCTCATGTAAAGAATAGCATTGACTATGGAACTGTCAGACACCTTTTTGGTCAAGGTGACTTTTCATTCCTCCTTAATCATACCAGAGAGTCAGGTAGATACATATTCTATGCAGGGCTCTCTTCTTGTTCTTTATTTTTTTATTAATTTGTTTTTCAGAGATGGGGATCTCACTGCATTGCCCAGTTTGGAGTGCAGTGGCCTAACCATAGCTCACCATAACCTCAAACTCCTGGATTCAAATGATCCTCTCAACTCTGCCTCCCCAGTAGCTCGGACTACAAGCATATGTCACCATGCCCAGCTAATTTTTTCCTTTTTGTAGAGATAGAATCTCACTATGTTGCCCAGGCTGGTCTCAAACTCTTAGCCTCAAATAATAATCCTCCCTCCTTGGCCTCCCAGAGCATTGGGATTACAGATGTGAATCACCGCAGCACCCATCCCCTTCCTGTTCTTTAATATTAAATGCTGTTAGCACATATTGAGTGTTCACCCTTTACTTGGCACTATGCTGTCTGTTTTGCATATATTATCTTCTCACAGATACCTGTGAGGCAGTGCTGTTCCATCCCCCATGCTTTATAGGTGGAGAAATGGACATACAGTGGTTACGTTACCCACCTGCACAGCTGCTGTATGTTCAGGTATTAGTTCCAGCCTGTCTGCTTAAAGTCATGCTCTTAACCACTACAGTATAAAGCAGAAACTGACCACATCCTAACATCAGTGTCAATTTGTTGGGGCTGACAGAGCTTAGCAACCATCAGTGCCAAATTAACACCCTATTTAAAAATATAAGTTCAGAGGAACAAACATGATGCTAAATTCCTTATACATGCTATTAAATCCATTTAGTTCCATAAGGGAGGTACTGTTATTGTCTCTATTGTGTACATTATTATCCCCATTTGCCAGCTGAGGAAATTGAAGCTGTATAATCTAGGGCTACTAGTTCAGAAATAGTACAGCTAGGAGGTTAATTCAGGGCTCTGTACCTCAAAAGCCCTACTTAACCACAACAGCATACCACAAAGCAAGGCTCGAGTAACTCCAGGCTTAGTAGTTTGGGGTTGGGTTTTTTTTTTCCCCGTTATTCTGATTTTTTAAGAGGTCATACCTCCTCCAAATCAGTCAGCATTAAACTGGGCACATTTCTTCTATAGCAAATCAAACCGTATTTCTCCCATGACATAAGCCAGTCTCTACGCACCAGTTGTTTTTCTCTCCATATTAGTAATTTCAGCCTCAACTTTCACTTCTCTCTGAAAGACTCACATTGACTATCCAAACCTTTCCTGAAAGAGGTGTTTTGATGCCTGAGGATGCCATGCACCATTCTGTGAAAGGTCAAAATCCAAAACAACAGGCCCTAACTGATGGAGGGAGGAAACATATGCAAATAGAACTGTGGAATGTATGGGGGCCAGCCACAAAGCCCAGACTTGTGCTCTCAGATCTGGGAGTGCTCGGCCACTGCAAGGCCAAGGACACTATGCATGGAAGAACCTGTTCGCAAATGTGACTAAAACCCAGAGAAGTTTAGCCCACAGAGTTTCTGTAACAAAGAGCAGGGGTGGAACAGTCTTGTCTGTATTGCTATCTGTGCCATGAAATCAATTGTCTGTGTGAAAAGCATAGCTTAATTTTGCTATCAGTCAAGTTTTAAAGCTTTAATATTGGAATATGATTGACCTCAAGGGGAAGAGACGGAGCTGCCTCCTTGAACTGCAGGGGTCTCTCTGCTTATTGGGCTCTCTCAGAAACCCTGGTCAGATCTCTGTCCCTATCTATGAAGAATTCCCTAACTGTCCAACCAGTAAGTCTTTCCTTCATCACAGCTCTTATACTCACAGCTTAGACTACACATTCCACAGTCCTAGTGTTCTCTTTGGAACTTACCAGCACGCAAGTCTGGGTAAGTTGTGCCCCATACCCAGCCTCAGTCTCCCCATTTATAAAATGGCAATTATACCTACTCAGCAGGATTGTAGACATGAAGCCATCCAGCAAGCTCTATTGAAAGTCTATCAGATGTCAGTTCTCTACTAAGCCCTTTCATGGTTTTAAAGAGATAAACCAGAGATAGCTAAGCCATAACTTGTATATTTAAAGCAATAATTAAATTAGCATTCCCTAAAATGAATCTTACAGTGTTTCTTGTTAACATGTACTTTAAGAAAAAAAAATGATTAAATAAATTTTGGAGCAATTGAGTGTACAAAGGTAAACAAATTAGGTTGACATAGGACTTCTCAGAGCAAATAAAATACTCACATGGACCGTGCAGCTAGAAGGTAGGGGAGAGTCTATTGAATTGCCTTAACTATGTTACTCACAAAAATTTGGGGGCTCAAATTTTTTTAATTTATTTTTGAGAATGGCTACTTACATATTATGGGAAAGATTTTATGGAACACTGGAAAATGCTACCAAGAAGGCTCAGGCCATTAGAAGAGACTTTGTTTTGTACGTTGTGAAGATGAACCTGTCACCTGAGAAACAGAAGAGTGCATTGTGCATTGTCAAGTGCTACCTTCCCGGTCTGTTTCTGATCTCTTAGGTGTTTGGCATCGTTACGTGAGTGTTAATTTTGTCTTTCCAAATGTGGAGCAAGGATCTAGACTACCTCTTATACGGCTCTGTTATAGTTCCTGGTACTGTGATGGGTGCATAAAAGGGCAACCGATCAAGCTGTACTGTTCTGTCCACAGCCACGTAAGGATAAAACATCTGCCTTTTTACACACCCAGAAGCAATCTCTGTGACGCTGCACTCCCACAGAGCTGAGTCCAGGTTACATTCTGTTGCTCAGAGCTCTTGGGCTGGATGTTGAGGAAGTCATTCTTAGCCAAGGCATCTCAGTTACCCCTGTTATCTGACCTTAGCGCCAAAGAAGAAAATATATCAGTATTTTTTCTCCTATGCAAATTGCTACATTTCAGGAAGCTTGAATAACCAATTAGAATTAAAACTTAATTTTATGTCTCCTTCTAATTTCCTCATTCCTAGATCTATGTATGTAATTCAAGTCCCTCTCCCCACTATCCTTTGGACACACACAGACACACACACAGCAGGAGGATCACTGATTTTTCACTTCCTGAGAAGTTTCTTGGAATTCTTGAAACCTTCAAAATATGAGAGATTTGCCTTGAGATGTTACCTTTAAGTTAACAATTGTGTTTTAATATGTCTGCCCTCTCATAGGATCCCCGCTGATGATGTCTAGAGAGAGAAGAAAGCAAATTTTAAGCTGCCAGAAAGAATCAACATGGAAATGCACAGAATTTTGTGATAGTTGACAGCTGAGATAGTATAATTGTGAACATTTTTATAAAGGAGCTTTTAGTATACAGTGGAAGGCACAGAGGAACTTAAAAGACATGATGTAGGATTGAAGGAAATGCCAACTGTGAACCCTAATACATCAGACTCCTAGGCATTTCATACTTAACATTTCCGAAGCTGAATCTTTAAGCCCCTCAGCCTCCCACCTTCAAACATTCACTCTCTCACCTCCTGCTCTGTAGCTCAGTAAATGGTGATTGCCTCTCCAATTGCTAAGCAACACAAGGGTTACCCCTCACTCTGTCCCCTTTCTCATTCCCAAGCCCCATCAGTTACCAACCCCTGCCAGTTCTAAGAATATAACTTGCCTTCCCCTACCTCCACTCCAGTTCAGGCTGCTATCATTTCTTAGCTGGGTGACTACAGTAGTCTCCTACCTGGCCTCTCATATCATGTACTCCTCTTTCTAACAGACACCATGAAGTAACCAAAGTGATCATGTTTACGTCACACCTTCTCCTGCTTAAAACTCGTCGATGACTTCTCATTTCTGGAGACAGTTCAAAACCCTTAAAATGGACTATAAAAGCAAAATGGGTAGATAGACTTACCAGATAACTGGACATACCACAAAGCCATAGAAACAAAAATAATATGACATTGGGACAAGAGCAAATATAGACAGTAAGACAGACTAAAAGTCTGAGTCAAACTCACATATATTTGGGAATTAATATATGCCAAAGTAATACCACATGTTCGTGGGAAAAATAATGATTGTTTGGTAGATAGTGTGGAAGAAACTGCCTTCCATTTGAATTCCTGCCTAACTACATACTGAAGTAGACTCCAGAGAGAATAAAGACTTAATATGAAAAGTAAAACTCAAACGCTGATAGAATAAAATATAAAAAATGAAGTAGGAAAGAAAAGGATTTATTTGTGATATCCCAAAACACAATCCATTAGGAGAAACAACTGTCTTCTTAGATCAAAATTAAACATTCCTGTTCATCAGAGAACAGCATGAGCAATGTTAAATTTTTCTCTGTGCCTTAAGCATCAAACTCAAGGCACAATTATCAAATTCTCTGCCTAGCTTATTTTGAGAAAGAGCTTCACATTGGTCTTTCTCTCTGTCCCTTAAGTCTACCAAGCTGTTTTTTTGCAGAGGGGCAAATACATTTGTCTGTATCTCTGCCTGAAAAGTTCTCTGTTTTCTGGTTCAACTACCCAGTTCTCACTCATCCCTGTGATCTTTGCTAAAATGTCTTTCCCTTAAAAAGGCCTTTCTTTCCTGACCTCCTGCGTTAGAGGAGGTCTCACTGCATATGATCTCATTTCACCTTCTAACTTTGTATTCACTGGAACACATTGAGATTGTAATTATATGATCTTACAAAACTCAGTTCAGTGTCTCTGTCCCCTGATAGTTTGTAAGCTCTAGCAGACCATGCGCCACCTGCTCAGCCCTTAGGGCAGTGTTTTATGCTTAGAAGATAGTTTAAAATGTTAATACAGTGCATTAATAAGGGGCAGTTGAAAGAGGGCACATTCACTACCACATGGCAGATGAGTGCCGCAAGCCCAGCAAAGATTCCAGGCATCTTTTGACCTTTATGTCCGCAAGAATTTGGGGTAATAATGTGTGTTTCTGCTTCTTTCTGTCACCTAGAGACTCAACATCTCAAATCCAATTTGTGTCTTCTACCATTCCTTGTGCTGCATTAGGAAGTGAACAGTATTTGCTGGCTATGTATCTATATGGCCTCCTGCCACCACACTGGGTTTTCTATTTTTAGATTATCACATCACTCATGCTTAGTGGCTTGCCTTTTGAAAATTGTTTGACAGTTACTGTCAACCTTTATTTAATTACTTCTTTTGTTGACAATTCTCACTCTCTGTTGACTCTTAATTTGATCTGAGCATTCAGTTATTCAGCAAATATTTATTGGAAGCCTAATGGGTGCCAGGAATGTGCAGGGCACTAGAAAAGCTGGCAGTCCCCTTGCAGCGGTGACACACAAACATGACCCCTCAAAGGAATCATTGAGACAAAACAGCTAAGCTTAGTGAAGTATTGAGAGGGGCCAAAATGCACCCAAATTTAGGCAGAGTGCTGAGAGTAGCTGCATACGAATGCTACAATGGGAAAACTGGACTGTTTCCCAGCTTATTTTGAGAAAGAGCTTCACAGTGTAGTTTCATTATTCATGACTGGAAAAAATTTTCAAAACAATAGAAATCCACCCAAGCATATTTATAAAAAGAGACTCCAAGAAAACAGAAATAACTGTAGGGTTTTGCAGTAACTTGTCATGCTTTTAAAAGGATCAATTCAGAGACAACATAAGGCATCCTGCTGAAAATAATCATGTTAATAGTAGAGATATTTGATGCTTGCTGAAGAAAAACGAACTACCCGTTGAAAATTATTTTCATGACAAATCTCACTTTGTATAAATCGTTTTTTTCCAGGTGATATTCAAAGTTAGTATTATTTTAGTATACACAGATCACTGCAACGAATGCATTGTGTTAGCTACTGCAGAGAAACCACCCAGTTCTAATTACCTGCTATTCTGCAAGCCTACTAGAAGAGTGGCTGTTCGGAGAGAACCCTGGGTGAAGAACTGGCTGTGAGAGGACCCATAGACTGTTCCTTTAGTGGTTCCAAAGGCAAAATCCCATGGAAATATCTTTTGTCTCAGTATAAGGGAGAATTTTCTAATGTGATCAAACCAAAAGTGAAATCGTTTGTCCACAATGCATCAAACTCCCTGCCTACTCAAAGATGGGGGCCTTTCCAAGGTCTCTTCCTGAGACTCAAGATCTTAGAATTTAGCAGACTAATACAGCTTTCATATATTAAAAAAAAAAAACTTTGTATTATATGATAGTTTTATATGTACTATAAAACTGTGAAATGAAATGAGTACAGGGTGTTTCTATACATCCCAAACTCAGGCTTTCCTATTAACATCTAACATTCGTAGATAAATTTTGTCACAGTTAATGAACCTCTATATATATACACACACATATATATATGTATATATATACACGTATACTCTGTCTCAAAATATGTATACGTGTATATACGTGTATATACACGTGTATATAAATACATGTATATATATATACATATATATATATGTATATATATATATGTATATATATTTTGAGACAGAGTCTCGCTGTGTCACCAGGCTGGAGTTCAGTGGCGCGATCTCAACTTACTGCAACCTCCGCCTCCCAGGTTCAAGCAATTCTCCTGTCTCAGTCTCCTGAGTAGCTGGGATTACAGGCTCACATCACCACACCCAGCTAATTTTTGTGTTTTTAGTATTGATGGGGTTTCATCATGTTGGCCAGGATAGTCTCAGTTTCTTGATCTCATGATTCTCCCACCTCAGCTTCCCAAAGTGCTGGGATTACAGGCATGAGCCACCACACCTGGTCTAATGAACCAATATTGATAGATTATTATTAACTGAAGTCCATTCTTTATTTCAATTACCTGGTTTTTTTTTTTAACATAATATTCCTTTTCTGTCCAAAGAGTCTATCCAGGAAACCATGTTATATATAGCTCTCATATCTCTCTAGGCTCTTGGCTATGATAGTGTTTCAGATTTTCTCTGGTTTTGATGGCCTTCACAGTTTTGAAGAGTACTGGTAAGGTATTTTGTAAAATGGCTGTCCACTGGTATTTGATATCTCCTCATGTTTAGATGGGGATTATGAATGTTGAGGAGAAAGACTGCAGAGGGCGATATGCCATTGTCTTTTTGTCATATCAAAGGTGCATGCTATCAACATGACATACCAGTCTGTTTTTTTTTTTTTTTTTTTTTTTGAGATGAAGTCGGGAGTTCCGTGGCACGATCTTGGCTTACTGCAATTTCTGCCTCCTGGGTGTTGAAGCGATTCCCCTGCCTCAGCCTCCCAAGTAGCTGGGACTACAGGCATGCACCACTGTGCCCAGCTAATTTTTTGTATTTTAGTAGAGACCAGGGTTTCACCATGTTGGCCAGGATGGTCTCGATCTTGATCTCTTGACCTCTTGATCTGCCTGCCTCAGCCTCCCAAAGTGCTGGGATTACAGGTGTGAGCCACGCCCAGCCCGACATACCAGTCTTGATGTTGATTTTGTTCAGCTGGCTGAGGTAGTGTTTGTCCAGTATCTCAAATATAAAATTACTCCTTTACGTCCCTTTCTATACTGTGCCATTTGAAATGAAGATTCTAGGCACAGATCACCATTAAGAAGTGAGGATTTATCTTTGTCGATTTTTTGGAATTCCTCTATCTGGGTAGATTTGAATATTCTTCCTCATTTATTTATCTGATCATTTATATCAGTGTAGATGGATGGATATTTATTTTATGATCTGGATTATAATCCAATACTACATTATTAGTTTTGTTTCTCAAATGCTTTCAGCTTTAGCTGTTGAGAACTCTTTCAATTGTCTTCTGTGTCCCATTGACAGACACCTGTGACTGTAAGGTTTTGGGTTTTTTGTTTTGTAAACATTTCCTTTCTTTGCATTGAAAGATGCTGATGGAGGATTTCTGGACCCAAACTAGTGTCAGACATTTCTCTAAGGAGCCCTCCTAATGTAGCTTCATTTGTTTGTTTGCTTGTTCATAGCTTTAAAGTGTTTCTAGAGTCATTGCAGGTAATATACATATATATATTTTTTTATTTTGGGAGTCTTTTTTCAACATCATTATGTAGCCTTTAGTTCACTTCATAGACGCAGAAGAAACTAAACTGAAACTCAAAGAGAAGTGATTTAACCAAGGCCACCCCAGTTACTATAGATCTAAGTGGAGTTGTTATTAAAACCCAAGTCTGTCTGACTCCAAAGCTCACACTCTGAACCTTTACTTCACAAGGACAGTCCAACTTGTTACCTGAGTTGGTGTTACACAGAAACAGTGCTGCTGTGACCAGCCTGCCCTTTTGTTAGGAGGAAAAGGTGAAAAACAGCCAAGTCTCCCCTCAGGATTCCAGCCACCCTGAGAGTTCGAAGCCTTTCCTGAATGTGGGAGTTGTTCATGTGCTATCTTGTGGTTTTCTCTATTTATCTAAATTTTCAGATCAGATTGTTCGCTCTTCAGAGGGCAAGGAAAATATACTATAGTTTAGGATTATCAAGATAAGTGACTTCTGGCAGCCACGTCACTTCAAAACAGGCTGTGATGATATGGTTGCTATCAAATACAAATATCAAAATCTGTACTTTCATACCAGGAGAGCATAACTCTTGATTGAAGTGATATCACAGTTTTGTTATGGTTATTTTGAATTAACTCCCCTGGGCTATGATCTTTCTAAAGATAAAGGTTATATTTTTGCCATTCTCCAGAGCCTATGACAGTATCTAACTTGTCCCAGAGACTCCATTAGTCTGTGTAGAATCCTTAAGAGAAGCACTTGGGTCCTAGGCCAAAGACCACCTGCTCTTGGCTTATACACAGTTTTAACCTACTTCTCTTTTAAGAAGGCAGTAGAATGAAATTGGCACTGGAGGTAGGCAAACTGAGAGCAGTGATAAATCGTAAGTCCCTGCTCCCCTTCACAAACCCCACTGAAAGAAATAGTTAGCAGAGAAAAATTAAAAAGGACTAAACTCATGTGGTCATAGAGAAAGGGAGAAGGAATGATAATAGACAAGAAATGTCAACAAAATTTTACAAGATGGTGAATAGATCAGAGGTAGCTACAGCTGAGAAACTGGAATTTATAATCTTATAGTGAGAGAAGCACCAAAGGCTTGAAAGAATCCTTGGTACAGTGTCCTGGAAAGGCGCAGGAACTCAATGCCCCTGTAGACCTAAAGGTCAAGGAGGTAGAACAGGATGATTTAGTTCCTAGGTGTACTAGTAGATAAAAAGCTGTTAGAGAAAGGTCACTATGCACCCTGAAGCGGGGCTGGAAAAGAGAGCTGATTGAAACTCTGCATAAAGATTAGTTAAAGAACCACCTATCCCCAGCCCCCATTCCAGGTGACTCAGCTAGGCAAGTGCCTCTTCTCCTTGTAGTAGAAGATAGGAGGATTGTTTTCTAGAAACCAATTTGGACCAGAGGAACTGTGGGCTCTGGGCCACCAGACAGAGATGAAATCAGGAATAAATCACTGAAAACAGAAGTCTGTCCACTGACCAGCAAATGCCTGGCCCTCTCTGTCCACTGACCAGCAAAGTCTGTCCACTGACCAGCAAAATACCTGGCCCTCTCTGACACCAAGAATGGTCATATTTAACAAAAGTTGAACCTACCACCTTCCCAGAAGGAGTTTGGAGAATTCCTCTTTGAACCTGGCCCAGGGGTGCTGATTGGCCCATAGCAATTCACATTTAAAAGTTCTCCACTGAATTGATCAAATCCCTACCATGGTACTCGAAGGCAAGGTTTATCCTTCCAGAAGCAGAGAACTTCCAGTAGCTTTCTTAGTTTCTCAAGAGATGATAGTTTGTCAATCAAATAAGTGAGGGATGATAGAAAAAGAAAAGTTCAAAGAATTTTAAAATGCCCGTGAAATAAATAGTAGCAATGTTTTTAAAAATCAATAGAAAATTGGCCTTGTGTGATGGCTCATGCCTGTAATCCCAGCGCTTTAGGAGATTGACGCAGTTGGATCGCTTGAGGTCAGGAGTTCAAGACCAGCCTGGTCAACATGGTGAAACTCCATCTCTACCAAAAATACAAAAATTAGCTGGGTGTGGTGGTGCAGACCTGTAGTCTCAGCTACTTGGGATGCTGAGGTGGGGGAATCATTTGAACCCAGGAGGTGGAGGTTGCATTGAGCCAAATTGCACCACTGCATTCTAGCCTGGGTGACAGAGTGAGACTCTGTTTCAAACAAACAAAAATCAACAGAAAATTAGAACTTAAAGTTGGAGGTTTCTCCCAGAAAACAGAAGCTAAAGAAAGGGAATTGAACAATAGAAGAAAGAAAAAAAAAATGAAAAACTAGAGAACTAAGTAATTTTTAAATGAATCCTTTTTAATCCAGAAAAAGAATAAAAATGTACAAAAAAGTAAAAGGAAATGTAGTTAAAGTACACTACTTGGCTCAGCTGTGAACAGTATACACATAATTATAGTTATGTAAACCATAAATATTTGTTTATTGGTTTCACCAGTTATGTGGAGGAGTTTATACCATTTGAGAAATTCAGTGGATAACATCCAAAGTTGACAAATCAGAAGACAGCAGAGAAACATATCTGGGGCTACAGAAAGACAAATACCTGAAAAAACATCCAGACAAGCTGAAAGCTCTTGCAGTGATGAGAGGTGTGAATTGCTATTCTTGGTTATAAGCTTTGCAGTGTTTGACATTTATAGGTACTGCTTTTTTGTAAGAATAAATTACATTTTCTAAAATCAGATAAAATAATTTTAAAATGTCAGCATGATGGAGCCATTGAGTCTTCAAATCGCAACATGCATATAGTAGCTAATGGAGGACATAGTGAAACAAATAATGTTTATTTCAGTGGCCCCAACTCATTAAGAAAAGGTTTCAGCATATTCTGCTTTAGAAAAGTAGAGACGTAATGGGGATTCTTCTCCTTCCAACTGTTTTGTGTGATGAGAATTTCAGCATGAAATGCTGCACACTTTAGTTATTTGGGGGGAATACTGATGTGGACTATCCTCTGCATGTGGGAGAAATGTGTGTTATTTCCTTTTGTATCTTCCACATGGCTTTCCCATGTCCAGAATAATGCAGGCTGACTGACCATGGACTGCCTTGACGTGGTATGAGCTCTGAATATCATCAGGCACAGGTCTGCCAGATTCCTTTCTGCCTAGAAGACCTGAGCCTCCAGGAAGTCACTGCAAACCCCTTGTCCCAGGATGGCTGCCCTGAGGTCAGCTAGTGAAAGTCACCCGCTCCTGAGACAGAAATTCACCTCCCCAGGCTTGGAGGCTGCAGTGGTGAGTGGGAGGAAATGCAGGGGAAAGAGAAGAGGCTGAGAGGGCAAAGTTTAATTTCTCATTGGGCATCAGAGAGTGTTTTCCCTGGTTGTTCTAATACCACAGACACCCCAAGGATGCTTTGCTCAGTTGGTATTTTCCTGGTTTAGTCTCAGTGGACAGATACAGAGAGCAAAATAAAAATTGCACTAACCTAGCTGCCATGTGAGGCTCTTCATGTTAGTTGACTCATGTTTTTTTCCTGGTGATTTCTCTGTTATCAGGTATATGAGGGGATTATAGCAACACGGCCCAGGCTAGAATGAGGCTCTTTGTTTAAATCCTGATGTAGCAAAGACTGCTTCTCAGGATATTAGTGTATTAGAACAATTAACTCTAAACTATAATATTTTGACATAGTAATTTTAAAAAAGGATGATTTTATTATATCTCTTCCTGTAAATCTTTCTTTTTTTCTTTTTTGAGAGGAAGTTTTGCTCTGTCACCCAGGCTGAAGTGCCATAGCATGATCTTAGCTCACTGCAACCTCCACCTCCAGGGTTCAAGTGATTCTCCTGCCTCAGCCTGCTGAGTAGCTGGGATTACAGGCACCTGCCACCACGCTCAGCTAATTTTTTTGTATTTTTAGTAGACACGGGGTTTCACCATGTTGGCCAGGCTTGCCTTGAACTCCTGACCTCAGGTGATTCACCCGCCTTGGCCTCCCAAAGTACTGGGATTACAAGCATGAGCCAATGCGCCCGCCCAGCCCTCTTACTATAAATCTTGAGCAAAGCTGTTATGAGATTTTTGTGTGATAGAATTATTTGAATAATATTATGTGCAGGCAGGTAACATTTGAAGATACTGGGATTTGAAAGACAATGATGAGCTAACTGGTGACCCTTTGAAATATAGAAACAGAGAATGTTGAAAATGGATGAAACCCTCTCACTCATTCTACAGATGGTTTGGAAAGATTAAGTGATACAAGCAAGATCTTCTTTCTTGTTTCTCTCCATCTCTCCTGGTCTTCTTTTCACCTTCTTTTTCTCCTTCTACCCTATTTTCTTTCTTTCCCTTATTTTCTCATCTTCTCTTTCATTATTCTCCCTTCCCCCATCCTCTCCTTACCCTAACAATTATTGAAGACTTAAAATATGCCGACATTGGACCATGTGTGTTTTAGTAATTATATGTGGAATTTAATAATTCTAATATGTATATTTTAATAGTTAATATTTGTGTCATCATACATTTAAAGAAACTGAGGCTTGGAACACTTAAGTAACTTGCCCAGTGTCACACACCTTGCAAGTGCGGTCTGACTCCAGAGCTCCTACTGTGTACCTGGTACATACGTAGTGAGTGTTCTGTTGTGTCAGTGATGAGCTTATGATGATATTGGTGCTGATGGTGAAGAATGCAAAGAATAGAATGCAGAACAGTCTGGTGATTTGCTCAGTGTCACACAGTAGTCAGTGGCACTGGAATTTAACTTGCCCAGTTCTCTGATTCCAAGCCACTCTTCTCTCTGCAGTGCCAGGTTGCTGAATATATGGGGGAAAAAAAGTACACTAATTTCTAATAACCTCTTGTTCAGGTTCTGAATTCTCACTTTATTTGAAGTTTCTTCTTCCTCTTCCTTCTCCTCTTCCTCCTGCTCCTCCTGCTCCTCCTAAACAATATGTTTATGGATTATGGGCTCTTCCTCCTCTTCTTCCTCCACCATCACCACTACTTCTACTACTACTACTACTTCTTCTCTTTTTTTTGTTTTTTGTTTTTGAGATGAAGTTTCACTCTTGTTGCCCATGCTAGAGTGCAATGGCACGATCTCGGCTTACTGCAACCTCTGCCTCCCGGGTTCAAGCGATTCTCCTGCCTCAGCCTCCTCAGTAGCTGGGATTATAGGCACACGCCACCACGCCTGGCTAATTTTGTATTTTTAGTAGAGACAGGGTTTCTCCATGTTGGTCAGGCTGGTCTCGAACTCCTGACCTCAGATGATCCATCTGCCTCAGCCTCCCAAAGTGCTGGGATTACAGGCATGAGCCAACATGCCTAGCCTTGAAGTTTTAAACAGAACTGATAAGAGACAATGATCAAGAAACTGGTTTAGACTAATATTTGTTTCTTTACAGAGAGAAAAAATCTAATATACTATTATGTACTTCTCTGACTCCTTGTTTTTTGTTTTTTGTTTTTTGTTTTTGAGATGGAGTCTTGCTCTGTCACCAGGCTGGAGTGCAGTGATGCAATCTCAGCTCACTGCAACCTCCGCCTTCTGGATTCAAGCGATTCTTCCACCTCAACCTTCTGAGTAGCTGGGACCACAGGAGCGTGCCACCACACCCGGTTAATTTTTTTGTATTTTTTTTAGTAGAGACAGGGTTTCACCGTGTTGGCCAGGATGGTCTCAATCTCTTGACCTCATGATCCACCCGCCTTGGCCTCCCAAAGTGCTAGGATTACAGGTGTGAGCCACCGCGCCTGGCCAACTCGTTTTTTTTTTGTTTTGTTTTGTTGTTTTTTTGTTTTTTTTAAAAAAAGCCTTTGTCATCAGGAAGAATTTTAGTTTTAAACCACTGTGGGATATTACACTGAATCTATGGTTGCCCTGTATCAGAAGTTATTGTCTCTTTTCCCGACATGAGGCCAGCAGCTCTCACTCAAGGTTAACTGACTATTCAGAGCCTGCATGGGTCATGAGTGTTGGTTATCCATTTTAGCAGTTAGCCTTATGGGAGAGAGACCAGGACTCAAGGCTGTCAATCTATGGTGGCTGCCATTCCCTCCCCTTTCCTCCACTTTTGAAAGCTACCTGGGGCTGGGTGTTGGCTGCCATTCTGCCATGTGCAGGTGGCTGGACTGGGCTGGCTAATCCAGTCTGTATCCACACCAGTTTTAGAAGAAAAAAGACGTTAGACAGGCAGCCCACAATTTTCTTACCTCCCTGGTCTTCTTTTCTCGTTTCAACTTGATGAAATTGTATCTCTGTTCTTTTCAAGGCTTAGCTCATTCCTTCAGGAACTGTTCTTTGCTTCTCACTCCACAGCTCCAAGCTGAGAATAATGTCACCCTTCAGGAAAGTTCCCCAAACATCCTGTAGCTCCCTAATCACTCTTGTTATTCTCTGCCTAGCATATTTGGGACCATCTCCTGGTCTCCATTAGAATATAAGACTTAGAAGGTAAAGACGGAGTTTTGCCAATCTTCTGTTTGCTCACAACTTGTAGGACAATGACTTCTAGGTATCTGGGGCTCAAAGCATTGAGATATTATTGAATTTTCAGGCAGATATATACCAAATAGTGACAAAGGCTCAGAAAGGCAGGAATGGCTGCCAGATTCCTTTTTCCATGTTCTGTGTCAGAGATTCATCCTTTAATTTATGGCTTACTTTAAGAAAAGGACAACTTCTAAACCAAGGGTTGGCACGCAATGGCCTTTGAGCTACATTCAGCCCTCTGCCTCTTCTTGTATCACCAGTGATCTAAGAATGGTTTTTATATTGTTGAGTGATGGGAGGGGGAGACAGAACAGAAAAAGAATAATATGTCAATGCTCATTCAGATTATACTAAAATGTAAATATAAAATTGAAATTATATGAAATTTAGATGTCATTTTCCATGAATAATATTTAATGAAATACAGTCATACCCTCTTTGAAGATGTATGGCCTAAGACCAGTTTTACACCAAAACAGCATGAAGACTAAAATATTTAGTGTCAGGACTTTTAATAAAAAATGTGCCAAGCCCTGTTCTGAGTCATGCCCAGAAATGTGTACCACTGTGCAAAAGAATTGGGGAGCCCTTTAGATAAAGGGCAGAGTGGATACAGGCACACACGGCCTAGAGGAAAAGGAATCTGGAGAAAAGAAAAGGACAAAAGAGGAGGCAGAGTCATACCTGCGGACATCAAATCTTCTGAGTTTTATATACATGCATTGCAAACATCTCCACAAAGGGTTCTTATAGTTGGTGGGTATGCGTAAGGGGCAGATATTGGGTGTTTTACAGGAGCTTCCTGCTCTTCTAAAAGGATTCTGCATGGCTCCTTTGAAGAAACGATGATATTAGGAGATTATCATTCATTTCTGATCATTTTATGTACGAAAGCTAACTAATATGTTCAGTAAGATCTAATGGGCTTTGTGTCTTAATTGTCTCTGATTCAACCATAATGTGTGTGTGTGTTCTGGGGAAATCAACATTTTGTGTGTGTGTGTGTGTGTGTGTGTGTGTGTGTGTGTTGTGTATTTATTTCTTTGAGGGAAATCTCTTTTACATAGATGCTAATTAATTATCATGTATATAGGGATCATTAAACATTTGGAGTTTTCGAGTAAAGACACATTAACTGGAATTTGGCTAAAGCCACTTCAGCCCCTTGGAGAGTTGAAATGGCAGTTCTTTTTGTTTAGAAATGTATCATTTTTATGTGTTTCTCTTATTTTCTTATTTCAGGGTAATGCCCTGTACTTCAAATCAGCCAGAAATGTTACAGTGAATATTCTCAATGACCAGACTAAAGTGCTAACTCAGCTGATAACAGGTAAGAAAAGGGAGAACTTAGCACTGCCTGCCACTTAGAAAACAGAATTAATGGTTAAAGGAAACACCATATAAACTTGAAAGTAAAGTCTGCTAACACATCGTGTTGAGAAAGAGAAGGTAGCATGTGTTCCATGATTCTACTAAAGGGTAGAATCCCATCTGTACACATATTACACTTATGATATCCGATGATACCTACTTAGTGGGGTAAGAAAAGAGGTTTTCACAGAACATGGCCCCTAAATATAAGCCAGCTGCTTCATCTGGTGCTCAGCCAAAGAAAAGCTTCTTGCTCCAATGCTGGAGGAAAAAAACAGGCTGTGTTGGATTGGTTGAGAGAAGAACATGTATCCAGAAAGCCAGGGACCATACTTTATGGGCTGTGAAAGGGATTCTTAACGATAGTTTGAACCCATGCCATATTTGTTGTACGCGCTGACTTTGAACCTAACTCAATTGCAAGATGTGGATGTATCTTTACTGAGTATATTTGTGCTTGATTCCTTTTAATATAACAGATCTGTGCCTAACAGCTGTGGAAAGCACCCACGAGTTTTAAGCTACAGATTCCCGAAATCTAAACAAGGACTGGTTATTCACAATAATGATTATAATGATAAACATGGACCTCGTGATTTAATAATGTGTTGAGCAGCACAGCAGTGCCCACTCTGTAGGTGATAAGCGGCAGTGAACAGGGAGGCATTATGCACCCCCACAGTGGGAGGGAAAAGAATGTATGTCTGAATGGCATTGTTATACTTACAGACAGAAAATGCCATTTGTTTGGCTTCAGGGCTAAGAGAAAAGTATACAGATGGACATTTTGAGAAGCCAGTTACCCAAATGCTTTGAAACATTGCTGTTATTGTGAATAAAATATCTGGAATCCACCAATAAACAAGCCACGGGGAAACAAGTACCTTTGTGCTCAGAATCTTCACTGCTGGGGAGGCAGCCTCACTCCTGCTCTGCCCCTGGAGTGCTGCATATGGATATCTAGAGATTCACAGCCAGTGGGTGACTTGGCCCATCCACCAATCAAGAAACTCAGGGATTGACGGAACTGCTGCCCGGCAGAGCCCATAATCCATAAACATGTTGTTTCAGCGTGTGACTGCATCTTCTGCCTTGCTTATATAACATCTGGCCTGCAGTCACAATGCTAAATAATTAAATAAACAGCTTCAGTAAGCAATGATTTAAGCAGCATCTGTGAAAATTGCCTCCAGGAGGGAAATAAATCCAACCTCCAGCTCCCAGATTCCCACATTCAAAAAGAACTTATTTAGCCTGTTGATCATTTGCCGTTTATTTGCAATGAGAGATTTGGTTTACTTGAGAGATTTTGTTTTGATAAAGCTGGAACTGCCCAAATGACTATTATTCAGCAAAGGACTGAGTCAGTCTCTCTCTCTTCTTCCCCCCACCTCTTCCTTTCCCTTCTCCCCTTACTCTCCCCTGACACCCCTTTTCCCCTCCCCTTCAGCACTTCTCTCCCTATTCCTTCTCCTCTCTCCTCCTACCCCTTCTCTCCTCTCTTCTCTCTTCCTCTTCCTCTCTTCCCTTCTTTCTTCCTCCTTCTCCCTCCTCCTGTGCCACTATTCTTGACTCTATCCCTCCAGTGGTATTTGTTTTCTGTATCCCTACAATAAATTCTAGAGAAGCTAATAGATATGTTTAAAACATCATTCTAAACACACACACGCCCTTAAAAGTTTTCCTTCAGTACTCTCCTTTCACATTAATTCACACAGTGGAAAAGTGCCCAGCCATCCCAGCAGACACTACCTTCTAATGCCTGTAGTGTTGAGTGGTGTACTTATTGGAAAACAAGTCACTCCTGTCTTCTAAGCAGTGAGGCCTACAAAGGCAATCCTGAGGAATGAAGAATTCCTCTACTTACCTAAAGAATGTCTCAAAAGCCCATTCAAAGTCCTGATGTTAGATGTTCAGGAGGTCCTTTCACAGGAAACAGTCCTTCACATGACAGTTAAGTTCTCAAGTTAGACTGCAAATGCCTCTTTACCCATAAGGCAGGCTGCTGATTTAGTATCTCAATAGTGGGTCTGAAGGGGAAACTCTCATGCCTGCATGGAGGAAAGTGGTGGAGGTGCTTTGAACAGCATCATGAAGGAGTGGGGAAGGGTCCTAGTATTAAGAGCGTTGAGGATAGAAGTTAGGCTTGAAGGCCACCAGGCCTTTGCAGCTCCCAGATTCATGGAGACTGTTGATGTATCCTGATGGGGTTTCAGTTCTCCTCCCTGTTCAGGAGATTAATTAAGGAGGCCCTCCACACATAGACTTCACAGAGGGAGATTAACTCAAGATTAGTTTCACATTAGGAATGGTGATTTTTTTCATCCCGGAGAGGAACAGTGAGTTCAGCAAGGGACCTCCTGAGCTGTCTCCAGCTCCATTTGCATTTTTCTCTAGAGTCATTTTTAAGGATTCCAGCCATGTCCAGGGAATTTGGCAGTCCCAGGTGAAATCAACAAAGGACAAGCCGTCTGCACCATTGAGCCAGAAGTTGCTCTGTGGGGTTTTGGCTAAAACTATCAATTACTGAGCTTTAGAAACCCAAATGGTTCTGGCTCTTGGTAAATTCCATTTTATGTTCTGTGAAGCCCTGAAAAGCAAGATAACTTAATTGTACTTTATGTTCCCTGATTGCTGAAGTATACTTTCTATACTGCTATAGTCCTTTAATGTATGCTCCTATATGTCTCACAGCTATTCATGAATTCAAAGTAACACAGGAAGGTGTCCTTAACTCCTCAGGGACCAGGTTGATGTTACTGCCCAGATCCACAGAGAAGTCCAAGCATGTGTGTCCCCAAGTTATACAACTTATTTTTCATATGAATGGGTCCAAAACGGACAAACTGTGCTTGCCCTGTGTGCATCCTGAGGTCATTCATTCATTCATTAGCACTTCATTACCTTCCCATTTTCAATCTCCCACCTCACAAAAATAAAGTAATAATCTTAAAATATTAACTAATATAATATAGATTTCATTGAAGGTTTTGGTGCAATCAAGAAGATAGCTGCATCTTAGCCTTTGCAGAAAAACTGAAGCCAAATCCTTCATTGGACATCTCGGCTCTTTCAAGATTTCCTTCTGTCCCTTGTCTCCAGCTTTCTATTTCTCCTTATCCTCACAGAGCTTTTTCTCGCTGTTCAAGATGTGCTGGCCCCAGCCCCCTCACCTCCACTTCTCCTTTGTAGACAAATAAATGCCCCTTTCCTTCTGTGGAAAATTCTCAGAGCTCCATTCCACACCCAGACCTGCCACTGGCTCACTCAATAACCTTGTGAGAGTCCTCAGCCTGGCCACCATTTGTTCTCCTCACCTGCAGCATCAGGGTGGTCAGACAAGATGATTTCTGGGTTCCATGATGCTTGTAAGTGATGTCCTATTTCTGCTGTTTCAATATCCCACTCATTAGGCAGCCTTTCCAATGTTCTTCTTTGTGTTGGAGGGCTGGTATAGATATACTGGCAAGGGATAAGGTCTGGCAAGGGATAAGGTCTGCCAAATAGATGTGATTATGTGACTAAGGAAAGTACATTAGTAAGTACTCATGATGCATTCTTTTCCATGTATTGTCACCATTGCCATGAAGAATGGTGCTGGTGATGTCCACAAGAGTGGTTTTCTATACTCACAGCACTTTACCACCCATAGATTTGTTTTTATAAACACAATGTCATTTGATCCTTTCAAACTTTCTATAAAGTAGAGTAGGTGATGATAATCCAATGTTATAGATGTAGAAACTGAGGTTCAAAAAGATCAAATGATTTGCCCCAAATCACAGTACCACAAAATGAGAGTGAGTTGGGAAATAATTGATGTCTTCTGATTCTTAGTTTGACAGTCTCGACAAAGAGAAAAGCTACCCCAGACGTCCAGTGGCACGCTGGCACTATCAGCCGGGCCTTCGCATTCTCCTGCTTCATTGTAATAATTTCATAGAACACCAGCACCAGACAAGACTGTTCTGTTGCCATGATGGATCAAGACAAAACACAACACAAACACAACTCTAATCATGTGTGTACATAGCAAAATATCAACATTGTCCAAACCACAAAAAAGACCAAACATCCCCTGTCCTGGCTAATAGGAGTGCCTCTGTTTCTTTGCTCATGACAGTTTTAGCATTTCTCTGGTCTTTCTTCTAGATAAGATTTACTC
Organism: Cacajao melanocephalus; assembly: GCA_963573385.1. NCBI lineage: Eukaryota > Metazoa > Chordata > Mammalia > Primates > Pitheciidae > Cacajao > Cacajao melanocephalus. Next base: position 22,025 of record CAUYLG010002799.1, read on the forward strand.
CCATTTCCTGACAGTATTTAATCCAGGATAAAGCCTTATTTCCTTAAATATTCCCGAAAAGAACCTAATGTAAGGTCAAATCCTATGATAAGTCCTTTCTCATGGCTTCTTTCTAAAATGCCCTATGGTTTTCCTTACGGTGTGTGTTGTCCCTCACTGCAATGAGTATAAACCCAATTTGTTTAACAGCAGGTGTGTTCCTAGTGGTCTTTGGCTGGAAGGCACTGGGGACTATCTCGTTGCTATTTATTACGTGACACTCTTTTGAAAAATACCAAAAAGAAAACAATTCCATGTCAGAATCTCCTGGACAATTTTGGAAAAATACAAGATTTCTAGACTCTACCCTCAAATTTTTTTCTGAAGGAACTTCTAGATGAAATGATGAATTTCTTTTGATCTGAGCTAGGTTCAGTGAGAACAGTTACACTCCTGGATTCTTCCTCTGCATTTCTGTAGACCAGCTTCTGAGAACCCCCTGAAATTCAGGTATTCAGGTAGACCCAGCTCAGATAGATTGGAATGCCTTCTTTTAGAAATTCTAAATCACCAACCTGTTTTACTTTTTCCATAATACCTAAAACTTTTGCAGTTTTCTGGTTTAATAATAAAATTTTAAATGTATATTGGTGTGTCTCCATCAGAATATAGATGCTGTAGAATCGGGTTTGACTTCTTTATATAGTATTATAGCTCCACATTCAAGAACAGCATCTGTTGTCATCTGATAAACCATCTAGATTTAGTTTTCACTGAACAAAATCCTAGCATAAAAGATTAAACAACTTCTAAGGTAATTAATTACAATAACCATTTCTGCTACTAAATGATCTCTATACTAAGGAAATAGATTTCTCTTGATGTCAAGTGCAGCTAGTGGGTTAAGGGTACAAAGTGAATCAGATTTCAACTGAATTTTAAAAAGTTCTTTCTGACAATTAGGGAGGGCCAAAGATACGTGATTGCCTCAAGAAGTGAGGTAATCACTTCTTGAGCGTCTGGTGCCTTGATACACGCAAACAAAAATCCACAACTATGTTTGTGGTTAGCTGAGGGAAATCACAGTCAAGCATTAGTTTGGAGGAAGGACATGCTGGTCTTCAAAACTATAGCCCAAGAGTATATGACTACAAGTAATTTACAAGACCTGGCTACAGTCATGAGACTGATTTTCATGGTCAGCTTTTGAAAACCAGTCCAATACAATCTTGTTAGATGTGTATGTTCTATGAATAGCTTTTTGTAGTCAAAGCAATAAGACTAATATTTTCTCTCTCTCTCTCTCCCTCCTCCCCCACCCCTCTCTCTCAGGTCCAAAAGCTGTAGAAGCTTATGGCAAAAAGTTTGAAGTAAAAACTGTTTCTGGAAAATTGCTCTTCTCTGCAGACGATAATGAAGTGGTAGTAGGAGCTGAAAGATTAAGAGTTTTAGGTAAGAAAACTGGAATCATTTAACTTGTTTGATGCTACTATGTGCATTTTAGAGGAGAAGCAAAATGGTGTTATGAACTGAATATGTCCTCCAAAAATTCGTATGTTGAAATCCTAACTCCCAAGGTAATGGTATTAGGAGGTGGAGCCTTGAGGGATAATTAAGTCATGAGGGTGGAGCCCTCATGAATGGGATTAGTGTCTTTCCAAGGGGATGAAAAGACCAGAGCTCCCTCTCTGTCATGTGAGGGTACAAGATAGTCAGCAGTCTGCAATCCGGAAGAGGAGCCTCACCAGAACCTGACCAGGCTGGCATCTGATCTCAGGCTTCCAGCCTCCAGAACTGTGAGAAATCAATTTCTGTTGTTTATAAGCCACCCAGGCTATGGTACTTTGTTACAGCAGCCTGAGCTGACTAAGACAAATGGTGTCTAGAAGAGTGATTTAGGCCAGTTTCCTGGATTCTTTTAAAGCAAGGCAGTTGAACCTCCATGAGTCTGGTCCCCTAGTGGAAATTTCTCAAGCTGTCAAGTGTTTTTGGCACACGTTTCAACACTGAGCTTTGTGTGAGAATGAGTGCTCATCCAAAGAAGTCTCATTTAGCACATTCTGTCCTCACAGACTGGCAGTCGTGCTTGACACATTCCAGACTTGCATACATGATACAGCGATTCCTAAACCTGGTTGCAATTGAAGAATCATCTAGGAAACTTTTGAAGGCTTAGATTCATAGTTCCAACTCTGATTTACTGAATTATTGGTGAAAACACTGAGAGTTCATTATTAAAAATATTTGCAGAAATGTCTATGATCCCACTATTGGAATTTTTGAATTTGAGCACATAACAAATGAATCTTTTATGGTTGTACACAGAAATCATCCAGCATGGTGATTTAAGGGTCCTAGAACTCAAGCTGACCTGGCTTTTAACTCTCTTTGTCACCCACTAGTTTTGTGACTTTGGGCAAGTTGCTGGTATCACTGAGCCAGTTTCCTTTTCTGCTCAGTAAGACTAAGAGCATCTCCCATCTCAAGTTGTCCCTAAGGTTAAATGAGACCATGTTACCTCCACTTATCACAGCCCCTAGCACAAGGTAGTGCTCCGTCAACAGTACGTGCTGCTGCTGCTGTTACTACTTGTACTGCTATTACTATTAATGCTAACGCTACTTTTCCTTCTTTAGCTCCCTAAGACTCACTGTAGCACAGTGATTAAAATCTCAGGCTCTAGAATCGACTCGTTTTTTACCCAGTTTCTGTCTTTTACTAGCTGTGTAACCTTAAGCAATTTGTCTAGTCTCTCTGTGCCTGTTTGCTTAAATATGTATAAAGTTGGTGTAATAGGAGTATCTTTGGAGATTGCTAAAAAATATTGAATGAAATCATTTGTGTAGTGAGTTGACTAAAATACTAAGTGCTAGGCGTTATTATCTTAAATTATTAGTATTACTATAAGGCACTTTTACTTGAAATTATATTTCTCTTTGCATTATTATTTGCACTCTGCATCTTCTTTATCTTCCATTACTCTTGTCTTTTTCTTGTTCTTTACTTCCTCCCACAATCAGCTTATCTCGTCTGTTTCTCTCTTTCTCTTTCAATACACATACGTGTCTAATTTCCTTCCTGGATGACTCTTAGAGCTTCATCTCCAGGATGGTACCTTCCTTGAATTCTGGATCTTCTTCATCTGGATCTTCTGCTAGCCTCTCAAGTTCAGTGGATGTTGAATGCCTATCATGGTCAAATGCACACATATGTACATGTATGCACATATATTCCATCACCATCGCCCCCCACTCTCCCACTTGTATTTGCCCCTGACTTCCCTAATACTCCTTACTGGCCCCATTATACTCTCCTGTTCCATTCTCAAAACTTTAGCAGCATCCTGGCCATCATGAACTTAGCAGAGTCAAAAGATGGAAGTGACCATTCTTACACGGTCTAATGGAGGCAAAAATGCAGGGTGCAGAGATGATAAAGCCGGGTACAGTCTCATCCTTGTTCAGTAGTTTCCCTGTGGTGTAATCTGAAACAACCCCCTTTTTCTTTCAGGATCTTGCTTTTTTTCTATCTGTAAAATTACAGTTACCCAGAATTTTTAAACAATGTTTCCAGTGACAGAAGCTTTTAAAAGTAAAATACACAATCCCAATAAATAAAATAGATAAAAGACCAAGATTTCTCTGAGTTTTAGGCGAGTGTAACAGTCTGCTCTCACCCTGCTAATAAAGACATACCCAAGACTGAGTAATTTATAAAGAAAAAGATGTTTAATAAACTCACAGTTCCACATGGCTGGGGAGGCCTCACAATCATGACAGAAGGCAAAGGAAGCACAAAGGCACATTTTACATGGCGGCAGGCAAGACAGCATGTGCAGATGAGCTGCCTTCTATGAAACCATCAGACCTCGTGGGACTAACTATCACAGGAACAGCATAGGAAAAACCCACCCGTGTGATTCAGTTACCTCCAACTGGGTTCCTTCCATGACGCGTGGGGACTATGGGAGTTACAATTCAAGACCAGATTTGAGTGGGGACACAGCCAAATCATATCAGTGAGGATTTGAAAGGGGAGACTTGAGACTTGGAGTCTTAGTATAGTTTGATTCTTTTCCCCCTCTGGATCCTCTGGGGACCACTTATAACTTATTTTTGAAACCCCTTAAGTGGATTATCTTTTTTTAAAAGTCTGTTGATCACTTGCCATGATCTAGGTATCATGCTTGCTATGCATGATTATATTTATACCTCACAAAACACCTTGTGTGATAGACACCATTTTTATCACCCCTGATTTACAGATAACACAGTTGAGCTGAGCCATAGGGAGAGGTGAACCAAAGTATGGCTGACAGCTAAAATTCCTAGCCAGGCATGTTGGACATAGAGGGCTTTACCCTAAAGCCCTATACTTGCAGCCTCCTCTATTTTGTCTCATTTTCAGATGAGGAACATTGCTCAAGATCAAGTACCAGTAGGTGGTAGGGCCCATGTTCAAACCCCTGTCTATAGACTCCAGCCTCAGTGCACTTCACTACATGTAAATATGTTCCTAAGACCTTTCCTACTCTCACAATTTATACTTTTCTCTTTTTGCAGAAATGGGATTTTCTGTTTTAATTCTTGGCTGGTGTAGAGGGAAACCCAAAGTCTTTGAGCTATCCTCTGGTTTAAGAGCACTTTGGGTCAGGCTCAGTGGCTCATGTCTGTAATCCCAGCACTTTGGGAGGCTGAGGTGGGTGGATCACCTGTTGTCAGGATTTAGAGACCAGACTGGCCAACATGGTGAAACCCCATCTCGACTAAAAATACAAAAATTGCCAGGCGTGGTGGCACACACCTGTAATCCAAGCTACTGAGGAGGCTGAGGCAGGAGAATCACTTGAACCCAGGAGGCAGAGTTTGCAGTGAGCCAAGATTTCCCCACTGTACTCCAGCATGGCCAGTGTAGTGAGACTCTGTCTCAAAAAAAAAAAAAAAAAAAAAAAAAAAGTGTTTTGCTGTACCAGCTGTAAAACAAAATGCCTGAGGAAAAAAGCAGTGTCATCTCATACCTAGATCATTCTATGCAAGAGAACTGGGCACTTCCTGTTAATTCCTTGGTGCATCATGAGTCACTTTACTGCTTTAAAGTCTGACGTTGCAAAGACACAGGATAATTTAAAATGTCAAAACACTTTGGCTTAATCTTAACATACAAAACTCTGTCATGGTATCACTTAAGAACTTAACCTCTACCCTAACCCACCCCATAGTTACTTAGACAGAAGACTTAGAAATGATTATAGTTTTTGGTGACTTCAAAGCAGGTGCGTATTTTCGTTGCTGTTTACAGCTATGTTTGTAGTATTTCACTTAGAGTATAATGTAGGATAAAATCTGTCTCTCTCCATCATTAGGAACATTTGCTTTTTTATGTGAAATGCAGAAAGGAAGCATCAAAATAAATATCACTGCTGCTATCAGTGCTAAAGAGACTTGAAAATGACCACCCCACAAATCTTGCATCAACCTACTCAGTGAAATGAGCCAGTGTGTTACAGAAATGAGCTTCCTGTCAGCTGGGTTTCAGCCATATGGTGTGGAATGACAAGTCTAGGCAGTTTCATTTTCAGCATAATGAGAAGTGTGTCTTTTTGAGTTGTCAGACAGTGTAAAATCTTGGGAGGTTTGAATCTTGGTTGCACATTTCTTGGTAGCATCTAACATAGCTGGGTTTCATCCATATCAGGACCACTTAGTACCTGAGTGACTGTATTCAAGTATGTTTTCTCTCTAAGGTTTAGTTTCCATTTGTATAGAAAACCAGAAACAAAATAGCAAATGGAAGGAAGAATGAATGAATATAATAAGAAACATAAGTAAATGTTATGTAAAAAGTCAATTATTTAAGTTGATAGTGAATTAAGTAGAAATAAGCAGTAGAGGCCTAAAAACATAATGTCTCTTGTATGTAGTAACTTTACTTGTGGATTCAGAACAATTTTTAAAATTTTTCTCTGGATAACCACACCCACCTCTTCAGATTTTAGGACAGTGACAACCTTTAGCACATTCAAGAGATCTTGAATAGTATGGCAAAAAGACTAGAAGTTCAATTATTTGGAAACTTTTGTTCTGGAAAAGGTATAGAAGGAACAAATGTAGGTAGACGGTAGTCACTGATCTCTCATATATGCATGACTTCCCTGGGGAAAACAGAACACCCAAGAGCTATGCAGTTGAGTAACTAAAAACACAGGTTTTGTAGCTAACTGTATATCCTGGTTTCTTTTGTCAGCTAGAGCTTTGGGTATGTTGCTTCGCTGTTCTAGGGATCCTCTTATAATTCTGTGACATAGGCTAATAATGCCCGGTACTCCATGCTGTTGGGAGTACTGAACTGCACAATGTGTGTAGAGTTAATAGTGCAGTGTGTGGAACACAGAAGGCATTCAGTGCATGCTAACTGTTGTTGGTGATGAATTTTTTTTTCAATCAACATGTTATAGTTGAACATAGTTACAGGGTACAATTTGATATTTTGTTACATAAATCCATCATATAATAATGAAACTAAGGTAATTAGCATATTCAATGCCTTGTGCATTTATCGTTTCTTTTTGATGACAACATTCAAAAACCTGTCTTGTAGCTATTTGGTAATACACAGTAACTTACTGTTGACTGTAGTCATCCTACTGTACAGTAGAACACTAGAACTTATTTCTCCTATCTAAATGCAACTTTAAACCATTCACTGAACTCCCCATCCTTCTATCCTTCTCTCTTCCATCCCCTCCAAATTTATGGTAATCACTGTTCTGTTCTCAACTTCTATTTAATATGAAATCAACTTTTTAAAAATTCCACATAGGAATGAAATCCTGTGATATTTTTCTTTGTGGGTCAGGTTTATTTTACTTAGCAAAATGTCCTCCAGGTTTGTCCATTTTGTCTCAAATGACAGAATATTATTCTTTTTGTGCTGAGGAGTATTCCATCATGTAGACATTTTTATATATATATGTTCGTTTTCTTTATGTATTTGTTGTTGGCCATGTAGGTTGATTCCAAGTCTTGGCTATTATGAATAGTACTGCAGTAATCATGAAACTGGAGATATCTCTTTGAGATACTTATTTCATTTACTTTGGGTGTATATCCTGTAGTGGGATTGCTGGATTATACAGTAGTTCTATTTTAATTATTTGAAGAGCTTTTATGCTGTTTTCTGTAATAGTTATACTTATGTATATTCTCACTAACAATGTTAAGGATTCCCTTTTTTTCACATCCTGATCAATACTTGTTATCTTTTGTCTTTTTGATAATACTCCTAACTGTAGAGAGGTGATATCTCATTTGCATTTCGTTTACATTTAAATGATTAATAATATTTAGCATATTTTCATATACCTGTTGAACATTGGTATGTCTTCTTGTGAGAAATATTAAGGTCTTTTGCCTATTTAAAATTGGATTATTTTGCTTTTTTGCTGTTCCTTGTGTATTCCGGATATTAACTCTTGTTGTATAGTTTGAAAACGTTTTCTTCCATGCAGTAGGTTGTCTCTTCACTCGGTTGTTTCCTTGGCTGTGAAAAAGGTTTTTAGTTTTATATAATCCCATATTTTTACCTGTGTTGCCTGTGCTTTTGAGGTCTTACCTAAAAAATCCTTCCTTAGCCCAATATCATGAAGCATTTTCTCTATCCTGTCTTCTAGTATTATAGTTTTGGGTTTGACATTTACATCTTTAAATCCATTTTAACGTGATTTTTATAAATGGTGAGAGTCTCATCTCAATCTTCTGCATGTGGCTATCCAATTTTCTGGCAGCATTTATTGAAGAGACTATTTTTCCCCAATATGTGTTTGTATCAACTTTATGAAAAGGCAATTGGCTGTAGGTATGTGAATTTGTTTCTGGGATCTCTATTCTCTTCTATTGGTGTATGTGTCTACTTTTATGCCAGTACCATGTTGTTTTGGTAATTATAGCTTGGTAGTATGTTTAAAAGCGTAATGCCTGCAGTTTAATTCTTTTTGCTCACAGTTGTTTTGGGTATTTGGAGTCTTCTGTGGTTCCAGATGAATTGTTTAATTGTTTTTCCTATTTCTGTGAGGAGTGTCACTGGTATTTTTGATAGGATTGTATTAAATCTGTAGAATTCTCTGAGTAGTATAGCCATTTTAATAATTTAAGAATTATTCTAATCTGTGAATATGGAGTCTCTTTTCATTTAGTTGTGTCCTCTTCAATTTATTTCATCAATTTTGTGTAGTTTTCAGTATAGAGATCTTTCACCTCCTTGCTTAAGTTTATTTATAGGTATCTTATTTTTTGTCGCTATTGTAAATGGGATTGCTTTCTTGATTTTTTTTCAAATAGTTAGCTGTTAGCATATAGAAGTGCTACTGATTTGTATATGTTCATTTGGTGTCCTGCAACTTTATTGATTAGAATTGACTAATAATAATTTTTTGGTAGTCTTTAGGGTTTTCCATATGTTATATATAAAATCCTTTCATCTTCAAACAGGAACAATTTGATTTCCTCCCTTCCATTTTGTGTGCTTTTTTCTCTCTCTTGCTTAATTGCTCTGGCTACAACTTCCTGTACTTTGTTGGATACAAGTGGTAAGAGTGGTCATTCTGGTCTTATTCCTGATGTTAGAGGGAATTTCCCATTCAATATGATGTTAGCTGATGATTTGTTGTATATGGCCTTTATTGTGTTGAGGTATATACCTTTTATACCTAATTTGATGAATTTCTTGGGATTGGATGTTGAATTTTGTCAAATGCTTTTTCTGAATGTATTAAAATCATATGGTTTTCTTTCCATTAATGTAGTCTATCACACTTATGGATTTGCTGATATTGAGCCATCTTTGCATTCCTGGGATGAATCCCCCTTGATCATAATGAATAATCTTTTTAATTTCCTGTTAAATTCAGTCTGTTAATATTTTGTTGAGAAATTTTCTATCTGTTTGTCAGAGATATTAGCCTAGAGTTTTCTTTTTTTGTGATATTCTTGTCTGGTTTTGATAGCAAGGTGATATTGGCCTTGTAAAATGAATTTGGAAGTGTTTCCTCTTCTCCAATGTTAAAGAATAGTTTGAAAAGAATTGATATTAGTTCTTCTTTAAGTTTTTGGCAAGAGGTCAGCAGTGAAGCCATTATGTCCTGGACTTTTCTTTGATGGAAGACTTTTAATTACTGATTCAGTTTCTTTACTTATTATTGGTCTGTTCCCATTTCTCTATTTCTTCATAATCCAATCTTGTTAGGTTCTATAGGGTCCAAGAATTTATCCATTTCATCTAGATTGTCAAATTTGTTGGTATATAATCATATAGATATATAATAATCCTTTCAAATTCTGTTGTATGAGCTGTAATGTTTCCTTTTTCATCTTTAATTTTATTTGAGTCTTTGTATTAGTCTAGCTAAACATTTGTCAATTTTGTTTGTATTTTCAAAAAACCACTTTGTTTCATTGATCTTTTTAACTCTAATCTGTTTTTTATTTCTACTCAATCTTTATTATTTACTTTCTTTTGCCAACTTTGAGTTTTGTTCTTACATTTCCAGTTCCTTGAAGTATATCTTGTAGATAGCTTAATAAAAATCTTTTTACTTTTTTGATATAGACATTTTTGCTATGGAATTCCTTCTTGTGACTGCTTTTGCTGTGTCTCATAGGCTTTGGCATGATATGTTTTCATTCTTATTTCTCTCAAAAAAATTTTAAATTTCCCATTAACTTATTGAGGAGAATTTTGCTTACACATATTTATAAAGTTCTGAAGTTTTTCTTCTTGTTGATTTCTAGTTTAATACCATTGTCAGGAAGAAAAAAAATGCATGATACAATCTTTATCTTCATTGTTACAACTTGTTTTGTGGCTTAACATGTGATCTATTTTGGTGAATGTTTGATGTTTAGTTGAAAAGAATGTATATTCTACAGCTCTTAGATGGAATGTTTTATAAATGTCTATTAGGTCCATTTGGTCTGTGGTGTAATTTAAGTCCAATATTTCTTTGTTAATTTTCTGTATTCATGACCTTTCCATTGTTGAAAGTGAGTTGTTGAAATCTTCTACTATTACGATTTTGGAGTCAATCTCTCCCTTCAGATCTAGTAATATTTGCTTTATATATTTGAGAGTGTTGGTAGTGAGTGTATATATATATATTTACAATTGTTATAGCTTCTTGTTGAATTGATTCTTTTGTCACTATACAGTGACCTTCTTTCTTTCTTTTTGTAGTTTTTGACTTAAAGACTATTTTATTTGATATAAGTGTGGCTACTTCTGCTTGTTTTTGGCTTCCATTTGAATGGATTATCTTTTTCTGTTTCCCCACTTTCAATCTCTGTGTTTAATAAGGAGAGTCTCTTGTAGGCAGCATATAATAGGGTCTTGTTTTTAATCCATCAGTCACTGTATATATTTTAACTGAGAATTTAATCCATTTACATTCAAAGTTATTATTGATAGGTGAGAACTTACTCCATCTCTTTTTTACCTCTGTTGTGTAGTGGTTTCCTGTGGTACTAAGCTTTGTTTTATTTCTCTTTCTTGTTTGTGTATGTGCTGTAATTTATTTATGATTACCATAGGCCAAACGTGAAGTTTCATAGATACAATAGATTATTTTAAGCTAATAACAATTTAATTTCAGTCACATAAGAAATATTATAGACTTTTGTCTCCCTGCCAACAATTTATATTTTTGATATTGTGTTGCCTTCACATATATTAATATTAGTATATGTAATATATACATTATATATATACACATGAAATATATACACATTATATATGTATGCATACATAGATACACATTTTATAGGTATTATATATTTATATATACACTATATATAGATGCACATACAAACATACATTTATGATGTGTATAATACATATACTATATATATTCATATAAATATATATATAGTGTGTGTGTGTTTCTTAACCACTAATTGTAGCTGTTATTGCTTTTGACTGTTTTACTTTTAACCTTCATACTAAAGGATTGAAAGATTTACATAGTACCATTGTAGCAATGGGGTATTTTGAGTTTGATTATGAATTTACTTCTACAGTAAGCTTTATACATTCATGTGTTTCATGATAGTTGTTATTGTTCTTTCATTTCCAGATGTAGCACTCCCTTAAGAATTTCTTGTAAGTCAAGACTAGTTAGGACAAATTTTCTCAGCTTTTGATTGTGTGAGGAAGTCTTTATTTCTCCTTTATTTGTGAAGGATAGCATGCTGGGTTTTTTTTTTTTGTTTGTTTGTTTGTTTGGCTAACAGTTATTTTCACTTAACACTTTGAATATATTATCTCATTCTATCCTGGCCTGCAAGGTTTCTGTTGAGAAATTTGCTGGTGGTCTATTAGAGATTTTCTTATTTGTGACTTGACACATTTTTCTTCCAGCTTTTAAGATTCTCTCTTTTAACAGAAAATCAAACACCGCATGTTCTCACTCATAGGTGGGTGTTGAACAATGAGAAC